>CABEEJ010004271.1:0-23025 GCA_901482245.1 Timema douglasi
TCACAATCACCCTACCATTACACATTAGCGTAAGTGCGTACAACCCGAACGGGTAGTAAGACGCGGTGCTAATAATAATAATAGTACTACATTAATTTAACTAATAGCGTGTGTGGACTAAAAAAAAAAGCACCCAAATAAAAACCCAAAATCATAATATTTTAGGAAGTCACTAAAAAAACGCATAAATATGCTTGTATACAGTGACTAGGATCGAACACGTGTTCCATTTAACCAGTACGTAAGTCCTCCCTTACAACCGCTCGACCTTGGTGGTCAAGCGAGCTGCCCCCTTTATCTAGTAATGTAGGCAATACACTCAACTTTGTGGTAGCGAAAAGTAGTTCTCAAACAGCCTCCCCCCCCTTTCTGTTCCTATCCCCCTTAATTCGTTTGTCGATTCTCATCTCCTCGGTGCGGCCAACATAACAACCCTAAATGTTCCTCGATGTAGGACCGACACGAAATTAACTTTCATTTCTTCTCTTTCATCACTTCAACCCGTTCCTTCCCTTCCATCGCTAACCCTACCACGTTAACGACTTACAAACTACAATACAGGCTTGCTTTGTTCTATTTTTCTTACAGTTCTTTTAGATTCTCTTCCTTTCTTTTTAATCTACTCGTAAAACGAGTTTACGTAGAATACGTATTGTGTTGTGTGCGAGATTAAGACTTATTGTGCAGTAAACTCTCTGACAGAAATAAAACATCTGATTATAAGCTGGTTGTTTATGGTTTCTTTATCAAACTTGGCTGGTATTTTTTCTTTCTCTCCCTAGATTTTTCTATGTTTTATCAAACTGCCATTTAATTGTAGGTTTCTGACAGCTACTATATATGATTTAATATATTCATACGTTAAATCATGTCCTTCAGTTGTAGTTATTGAGCATAGTATGAATAACAGTATTAGTAGTAATAATCGAAATATTTAGCACCGCGTCTTACTACCCGTTCGGGTAATACGCTTTAAGTACTAATTACGCTAATGGATTAGGAATTGGGAAGGTTGAATTAGAGGAAGTGAACCCTCATTTGCGTGGAGGGAGAGAGTGGAAAACCATTTAGGAAAAAACCACCCCCAGTTCACCCGACCGAGATTCGAACCTCGATCTCCCCGTCCTCAGCAGTTGAGCTCAACACGACAAGCGCGTTAGCCAACTACGTCACCGAGGCGGGTGATTAAATAATAATCGAATTACATTTTGTCACTACTAATAACAGAAAAATGTATTTTTACTAAAATACATAACATTTAACATATGTCAAACGACGCCTTTATTGATTGTTTTAATTAATTTTAACATCATCGGACTGACCTTTTATTAAATTGATACAAAAAAACACGGTTACAAAATAAATAAATCAGAAAACCTCCTTTCCATTCATTTTCTGGTTCGGGCGTAATATTTTACTTAATAACACGAATTATCGGGGAGTGAGAAATCTTATCAACCGGGATATCAATACATGCGATTAGGCTACTTTCTGACCAGAAATATCATTGATGTGCACTTCTGCATTATTAAATTGATAAAATTACTAAGGATATAAGTTAAATATATTTTAATTATAATAATTATATTTTAATTATGATAATTATATTTTTCAGTGTTGTTTTTGTAAAGTTACCTGGCTTTTGCGATCAAGTTTCCGTTAAATAATTCTAAACATTAGAATAAAATAATAATAAGTCTTCTACGTAGCAGGTCCTATCTTGACTGATTACACTATGACCCTATCTGATGGCTTCTAACATGGCGGAAACAATCAATGTGAGTCTTAATTTGACTGATGTTGCCGCCAACATTGATGTATTATTATTGTCGCTGTCATATTTATCAAAAGTGACAGCTAGAGATCACATAATTTTATGTATGAATATATTAAAGTAGGTGACCTGGTGGTCTAGGGGTAAGGTGTCGGACTTCTATGCTGGTTGCCGGGACTCAATCCTCGATCCCGGCAAAGATTTATCTGATTACCAAACCCTTCCTTCACCTCTGACAAGCCATCTTGTGAATGTGAGTAATGCCAGTCCTCCACCGTGGTTCGGATTCCACGTTAAACTGTAGGTCCTCCATTTCATCTCACAATCATCCTACCATTACACATTAGCGTAAGTGCGTACAACCCGAACGGGTAGTAAGACGCGGTGCTAATAATAATAATATATTAAAGTAGATTAATAAATTTTACAGCAATCAGTTAAGGTGTTTCTTATAAAAAATTGGGCTGTAGTTTTCAGGGTAAATGGAGTTTATGTGTCCATCGAAATTCAGATGTTACCATTTCTAAGTAGACAAATTTACCGTCTCCGCCTGAATTGTGCTGAAAACATAAGACTGACTGGTTTGTTTTTATTATTCACGTAAAATAAATTTTGTAGATTCGTGTATGGTATTTTTTTATTTACTGTTTCTAACCATGCTAACAGATAAACAAAATTATTATTATTAACATCGCGTCTTACTACCTGTTCGGGTTATACGCACTTACGCTAATGTGTAATGGTAGGGTGATTGTGAGATGAAATGGAGGACCTAAAGTTTAACGCGGAATCCGAACCACGGTGGAGGTCTGGCATTCCCAATATAAACAAAAACAAATATGAATTTACACAGATAAATATTATGTGTTTTTTTTATTCAAAACTAGAACCGAGCAATTACTAAATAAAATGTATATAAATATTTAATATTCATAGGAGTATTTTTTTTATTCTGCACATGCTTATTGAATATAACAGAAAAAAAACAGTATTTACTAATTAAAAATCTAAAACTGAACCAAGCCGTTATTTAAAGACGCATATAAAAATTAACCATCCACGTTGGTGGATAGGTGGTCAAAGACATTAAGCTCAGAGTGGACCAGACTGCCTGTGCAAATTTTGATAAGGGTTTTTTTTTCACAAGATTTATCATGAATTCATCATTCGTATATAATCTCCACGATAATGTAGCTGCATTTTCTCTATATATAACGTCATAACCCTTACTAATTATATATTAAGTGATTAGTATCTTTAGAAGCGTTTAACCCAAATGGGTAGTAAGACGCGGTGCTAAAAAAAATAGCGTTATAACGTTATAATTATAAAAATAGTATTTTCACTCTCCGATGTATTTTAAACACAAAGAATAAATATATAAGACCTCAAAACATTAAAACAGTTCTCTAAACATAAAACAACACACACTTTAACACACGATATAATCGTTAATACTATTTATTCACCACTCAGATATTAAAGTTCCATGACTCTCCTAACAAAGATTATTTATTGTTATTCATTCAACCCCCAGATATTAAAGTTCCATGGTTCTCCTAATACATATTATTTATTGTTATTCATTCAACACTCGGATATTAAAGTTCCATTACTCTCCTCACAAAGATTATCTCTTGTTATTCATTCAACACTCGGATATTAAAGTTCCATGACTCTCCTCACAAAGATTATCTCTTGTTCTTCTGACACAGGTTTCTAGCGATCTGGTGGCCACTCAAGTGCCAGATCACAAAGAGGCGAGCGAGGATCATGATCGTGTTCATCTGGGTGATCGCGCTGACCACGACGATCCCTTGGGCCGTGTTCTTCGACCTGGTGTCGATCTTCAGGGACGCTCCCGAGATACAGCTGTGCCTGGAGGTTTGGCCCGAAGCCCTGGACGGAGACCTCTATTTCCTGATTGCCAACCTCGTCTTCTGCTACATCCTGCCCATGATACTCATCTCCATGTGCTACGTCCTCATCTACATCAAGGTACGATCTCTCTGACACCTCACGTTGGTCCAGGTCTGGGTAAAATGCTTCCTTATTACATTTATTTGCTCAAGATGGCGGCCCACAGTCCTATAGATATCACAAAACATGCGTATAAAGTCTCACTGAATGTACATTTGAAAGTTACAGAGGACAAAACGGTAAAGTTAAATTTTACCTCATTGTGTTAGTGCTGCCATCTCTTAGAAAATTAATTAGTTAGTGCTGCCATCTGTTAGACAATTATTGAGTTAGTGCTGCCATCTGTTAGACAATTATTTAGTTAGTGCTGCCATCTCTTAGACACTTATTGAGTTAGTGCTGCCCCCTGTTGGACAATCATAAAAATTGTCTATGCACCTTAGATTATGGTTAAAAGAGGATTCTGTCATAGATAAATTAATTTTGAAAATTTGTATACTTAGGTTCTTATGGGGTTTGAGATGTAAAAGTTGTCATCCTGGCAAATTTGTTTGATTTGACCTTCTCCTATTTTCCCTTGTATCCTGAATTTGTTTTTATTTTATCAAACAGAGTAAATATAATAACCGTGAAAAACTTGGCTCAATATTATGACGAGGTTTTAAATTACCTCTAGCTCAAACAGTTCTACAATTCAATATTTATTTCTTTACTTCGAAGTAAAATAGTGATTTTAATTCTAGCTTAAAAATTAAGAGCTCAATTCTGATTACTCTTATGAACACTTGAATTTTTTCGAAAATATCTTTATCAATTTTGTTTAAAATGGTATCTTGTAAGAGGTTTAAATGATATATTATGATATATTTGGGTTTTAGGAGAAAAGTTAATCTAATGTTAGTTTTTTGATAGCCGAGTTCTTTAAAATGTTGTTTCAAACTGTAATAGACTAGATAAAAATGTGTGAACGATTTTGTCGTAACATTAATTGTTTCAAGGTTTGTCGGAGGGATATCCCCACAGACACTAAGGACACTCAGATGGCAAGAAAACAGCAGAAGTCCAAGGTGCTTGTAACAATAGTATGTGACATTTGTTTCAAGGTTTGGAGGAGGGATATCCCCACAGACACCAAGGACGCCCAGATGGAAAGGATGCAGCAGAAGTCCAAGGTGAAAGTGGTCAAGATGCTGGTGGCTGTTGTGATACTGTTCGTCCTGTCGTGGTTACCCTTGTACACAATCTTTGCCAGGATAAAGTTGGGTGGTAAGACGGCCCGCTGGGAGGAAGATGTAATACAGGTATAGTTTTTAAAAAATACATCAAGTTGATAGTATGGTGCATTGCCTCACCTTGGAGAGAGATGTTGTTGTTATTACCTTCCTCTATTTTCCTCCAATCCTAGGTATTCCTTGGCGACTTCGTGGCCCTTACTTCTCCCCTTCCTGCATTTTCCCTGATAGCATCATCACCCTCCCCTCAATCCATGAGGTCATTGGCTTTATATGACGTCATCAGAATGTTTCAATCACACCTCCCTTGGTGATGAACTCAAAAGAATGTTACAATCTTGCCAATTTAATATTTTTCCCATTTAAATTTTTGCCCCTATTAGCTCTTAGTTTGATTCCTTGAGAGGATATTGTGTGTTGTTTCGCATGGATTTATGTTATTTTTTTCTATCAGTTGGAGGAATGCCCATTTGGTTTTGGTTGGTTATATTTTATTTTGGGACGTGGGTCCCTTTTTATTTTGGTTAAAATTTCTTATGGCCTCACTGTGAGCCCTTCTTATTAAATCTTCTCCATTCCGCGCTGTTATTTGATCAAATTTCAACTGATTACCTCTACGGTGACATCAAGGGAATCCCTTCTACTCTTCTCCCCCAACCAGAGGTGTATGACGGTTCTTTGTCCTAGGGCACTGACCTACCTCACTGGAATGGGTGTTGATGTTAGAAATAAGTTGGGGGGAAAAGCGAGTTCAGGTCGGAATTTATTTTATAAAATCCTTAATTGCGAAAAAAAAAAAAATTGTTGGACCAAAATAAACATCGTTCCAGTAGAAACATTTAATTTAATTTTCACATAGTACTTTCGACAATTATTTGATAATTGCTAATTCTATGATTAATTTTTTAAATAAATATAAATTCTTCCTGTTCGAATCTCGCTGTCTATGGCAAATATTTTATAAATTTTTATATCACCGAGTGTAGAAATTTAAACTAAATATATTCACTGTAGCAATGTTTTACTTAGTATCGCCAAAAAAAAGTGTTATAAAATCGACAAAATTAAAATGCCTACGCGTTCTCTCCAATCCCACCTTAATAAAACAATTTACCCGCCTCGGTGGCGTAGTTGGCTAACGCGCTAGTCGTGTTGAGCTCGACCGCCGAGGACGGGGAGATCGAGGTTCGAATTTCGGTCGGATGAACTGAGGGTGGTTTTTCCTAAATGGTTTTCCACTCTCCCTCCACGCAAACGCGGGTTCACTTCCTCTAATTCAACCTTCCCAATTCCTAATCCATTAGAGTAATTAGTAATTAAAGCGTATAACCCGAACGGGTAGTAAGACGCGTTTCTAAATATTATTATTAGTGATTAAGTTTTTTGTACCATGTTAGTTTTTAACTTGATGTTTTTCGCCTTAATTACTTCTTTACTTCGCTTTTGGGTCACCTGCGTACAATGCTATCGTAGCTGGCTGACGATACGATCATTGAGATGTCTACGAGACGTGTTTTTCCCTTTTAAAAAAATATGTATTTACCGCTCCTAATTCATATTATTCCCGCATTCAATGTTAAAGTAGTTGGGCAGTAGCATAAAAAATTCAATTTTAATATCATAACAAACCATTACTTAGAGCTAAAGGATATTGCTCACCAACACCCGTGTCTTGTTTCCGCAGGTCGTCACCCCGATAGCTCAGTGGTTAGGCTCCTCCAACTCGTGTATAAACCCCATCCTCTACGCCTTCTTCAACAAGAAATACCGCCGGGGATTCGTCGCCATCTTTAAGAGCAGGCGCTGCTGCGGACGACTGCGGTACTACGAGTCCGTCATGATGTCCTCCTCGGCTAGTCTGAGGAAGTCTTCCTACTACGTCAACAACAACAACTCGTCGACGAGACGACCCGCCCCGGGTCAGGATACCTCGGTGTCTTACATCTTCAACAACACCGGCGTTTAATAGAGAGGCAGGCGTCAAATTGGGCTTAGTCAAGAAATAAATTGTTTGTAATTCCATCAACCAACAACAACAACAAAATTGTAACCATGATTGTTGAGTTGGAATACAACACAAACAAGGAGAATTCTTTGAGAATCCTTGTCAATATTTTACTTTTTATTGTGGCGCGTCGAAACGAGCGGAAGGATATTAGAAGTTGGCACATTGATTTCGGTTTAATGGTTAGGAGATTTTTTTTTTTTTAGAACGACGATCTTGGGAGAATTTCAGAGTTTGACTCGAGTAGAATTGAGGTGGAGGGTTTCTTTTGTCGATTAGCTCCCAAGTTGAAAAAAAGGGTCGGTTTGAGACGCGAGAAGGAACGGTTTAGTCGTAAATAAAAGAAGGGAGGTCATTGGACCCTTCGAAGTAGATCTTCGAGGTGGTAGGCGTTAAACTTAGACCACAAATAGTTTGGAAAGAATTCTTTCACACTCCAGACAACTACAGGGTAATATTTAACTGACAAAATAATAATAATAATAATAAATCAAAACCTTCAGCAAATATGTATTAAACTGTGTATATATCATCGCTTTGCCTCTGATAATTTAGGTTAAAATTTTATAATCTTAGAAATTTAAATCTAAAGTAAACTTGGATGATATGTTTGATTACAATTTATTTGTAAAGATTTCGTGTCATTTTTAGATATTTTTATTTCATATTTATACCCTTTTTTTTAATATTCCAGTAAATAGTTCCTTTGAAACCATAATTCATACATCCCCAGCAATTTCAACAGTTTGATATCTAATAATTTTAAAGTATTTAATGTCCATCTCACTATTAATTAAATTCTCTTTTAATTACGTATTAGTAATTACTCACACACAATTAATCTAAACCATTCAACCAATAAATTAAATCAGACATTAGTTATGTGATTGTCAAATAATGTTGTCGAACCTCCGTGTGAGGTTATGTTTTAGAATCACCCAGCTCCGCTCTCATGTGAGGTTATGTTTTAGAATCACCCAGCTCTGCTCTCGTGTGAGGTTATGTTTTAGAATCACCCAGCTCTGCTCTCGTGTGAGGTTATGTTTTAGAATCACCCAGCTCCGCTCTCGTGTGAGGTTATGTTTTAGAATCACCCAGCTCTGCTCTCGTGTGAGGTTATGACACTATACCGGTGGTTGAAAGCCACTGATGTGGGGGGTCGATGTATTACGTCACGGCCGCCATATTTGAAACACTGCACGCGTATTCATCAGTAAAATATCTTGGTTGAGGCCATGCGGTTCGTAGCCACGGCTTTTATACTGCATTGTCCAAAATCTCTAACTAATTGATTGAATATTGAATATCGTACTAAAAGAAGTATTTTGGGTATCAGTTATTTAAAATCAATCAGTCTTTAAATAAATTATCTCCACCAATTTTGCTATTTTCACACAAACACTGAAAATAATATAGTATAAAACAATTAAAATGAGTTTTTGAAATTAATCAAATAAATTATGTTTGTACTTAATCACATCATAAGATTAGCGTATCTTTCAGTTCGTTCTTTGTCGAAAATAAAACAAATTTGAAAGTATTTGGGGGAGTATATAATTTAAAATTACTTACTTTAAGATATTTGGAACTCGAAAGTTCATTGGCACATCTTCAAACGTAGAGTAATTTAAAAGAGTTGAACTATAAAACAATTTTGGTTAAGGTCGGAATAATATCTAAATATTTCCTAAATATAAATTACGTATCAACTCAACAGCCAATGGGTCATAATATAGCATTCTGAACATTTACTTCCCCCCTCTCCCCCCCNCCCCCCCCCCACTTCCTGTAAATTTACGCCATGTATTCAAACAGAGGCTGGTTGCGTTATAAGCCTTTTTGAGTTTTCATAGCTACGAGTATTTTCAATTCATTTATGAAAAGCTGGCCCAGTCTGGAAAATCTAAATGAAATATCACCGATACTAAAAATATTAAATTTAAACTTTGTACGTGCAGGCGTGATAAATATTCCAATATGGTGGGTGCGAAAAAAAAATATTGAACGAATATCTACGTAGTATTTAATATAACATGTGTGAATATATCAACAATATAGAATGCGTCGAAGGACCAATTTAAAATATTTCAGAGCTGGCGAACATAATAGATCATCCCTTACGAAATGTCGAGCTTCCCACCGATGGGTGTTTTGTTTCACGGCCATCTGTTCTAGGCCATGTAATGGTGGCCATATTTTTATTCCGGGACAACTATATCTAACGGTTGGCCTTCTTTGGGGTTGAGCTTGATAATTGTCATACATACATACATACATACATACATACATCTTAGACACAAGAATATGGCAGGACTCGCCAGAAAGCAAGCACTGGTAAGTGTTATCTTTTTCGTGCTGATATATTTCTCTTCTTCAAACCCATTGATTGATTTTTGGATTTATTTATTTAAATTTAAAAAAAATTAATTTTGGAATCTCACAAGTAAATAATTTGATATAAAATTTAATACAAAAGTGTATGTACTGTTATATATATTAGTACAAGAAATGTATAAAATATCTTATTAATTTAAATCTCAAATCACATAAATAATCGGTTACAAAATCTCGATAAGACTCCTCCGAGAACACATGCTATTAAAATTTGAAGTGAATGACCATGACAGTATTTCATTTTCTTTTATGATCATATCGGCCAATAAAGTTGAAACAAACTTGAATGGGCAGTGAAGTATTTCTAATTTTTTTAGTGTGTTTTTTATAAGTCAAATTTGAAGGGTTTTAAAGAAATCATTTTTTTTAAGTAGGATAAAATTTAACGGTATGATTTCGAAAATAGTAAATCCAAGCTTGAACTTGAAAATATTTAACTTTAAAATAAAACATCTTAACAGAGATTATAACGTTAAATTTAACTGTCCACATCGTAAAATAGATAAATATTTAAGTAAATAATTTATTTTGACTAAACAATAACTAAAGAAATAAAATGACAAATCAATAATAGCACCCAACTAGATATTCTTTTTAAGCAGTTATAAAACAAACAAAAATTATTTTATCTGTGAAATGTTTCATCATAATTTAGAAAAGAAAATTAAATAGCTAGGCCTAGCTCGAATATAAATTTTAATATCAATAAAAAACGGTATTTCTTTAACTTTATAGTTATATTCATTAAATAAGTCCTAAGCGACGCTTTTTTTTCACGATTTGTATTTTTTTCTTTATTAATGTTATTTGAAGTATTTAGCTTTATCCTTTTAAACCGAATGATTCTATCACTATACGACCTATAAACAGTATTAAACCTATGAAAGACACAACACCCATCCCCCGACCATCGATTTATCACTGTGAACGTGGAAACTCACATTTCACCCACTGCAGACATGCTAACGATTTATATAATGTGTCGGAAAATGTTAATTCAATTTAACTGATTTTGATTTTTAAAAACGTCATTTTAAAGGCCTTTTTTCTATCAGAATCCTACTACATGGAGTAGGATTACGGTATGAAAAAAAGGCCTTTTAAGACCATAATAATTAAATTTAATTAACTAACTTCATGATTTATGCTACTCATTAACCACAGACAATTTTTAATGCAATAATAAAAAATATATATAACGGAATCACAGAGATTTTTCATTAGTTCTCCGCGTCGCAATGTTCGGAATACAGCCATATAAACACTAATAGGGTATATATTATGATGAAGGTAAAATATCCTCATTCACGGGGAAAATTAATATAATCTATTTAAAAATAAAAAAACTCAGTACATACATCCGGGATATGAACCTCGGCCTTTCCGTCACCACTAAACCATACTAGATTAATTTGAATTATTTTTTTCCCACGTGTCAAAACAAAATTAAAGAGAATTGATTTTGTCATAAATGCAACAGATTATTTTAGAATATTTTATTTGATTATTTTACTTATTTTAATGCGTTAAAATTGCACTGTGCAAAAATCCTTAGTCTTCTAGTTAATAACGATTATATTTATTTCGAAGTCGTTGTTTCATTTGATAACATTACGCTGAGAATTTAGAAGGAGTTATATGTGAGCCCTATTAACTCCTTCTGAGACGATTTGTAAATCCATCAAATCACATAACTTGGCAAGGCTGGTCATTATTCTTGCTGATAAGATGTCGAATAACACAAAACAAATTTTTTTTTTGTTTTAACTCCTCCCCCTTTATCTCTTTGACGTTGATATTTCTAATCTAGAGCATGCAATTATAATAGACATATTATCTCTTCTCTCAAATTCATTCAAGTTTTAAATTTATCGTATAAGCTAATTCAGTATAAGACATCATAGCCTACTTTTAAATAAAATAAGCTTTGTATAGTAATTTAAGCCTACAACCCAATCCCTCATTTGCTAAATAATTAATTAGGGTGTCGACAATTAGAATATATTTATATCATCTTAGTCATTTTGAGTTCTTTGATTTAAATTTGGAACATGAATAGTAGTCCCTTGTTTGCTTGTCCATTAAATATATATATATATATATATGTAACCTGGTAAATAATTGTTGACGTTAGCTCAATAGAAGAACCTAACACCTCATTTTGCTTATTATTTAGTCAATTGATGTCCATGTTTTAAATTAAATAATATTAGAAAGGAGATAATGAAAGGCTAGGTTTATAAAAAAATGCAATGTGCTTATAGGAGAGATTGAATGAAGAAGGGTGTTTGATAATTACGTTTTTTAAGAAATATTATGACACGCGTTATTAAAATAAAGTAGCGTCAACATATTTACAACTTGTGGATTGTGCTTTAACTTTGTGAATGTATTTGTTGTAATATTAATCAATAATATTAATAAAAGGTTTTTAATTTAAATTCAATAACTACCGTACATACAAACCCCGTGTTTGTTCGTACATACAATTTAATATTATTTTGTTACAATATAAATAATTGTATTTCACCTCCGGACGCTTATTTGGTAAAATTTAGCGTTTAGAATTATTTTTAAGACATTTTCAAAGCGCCCTGCCTTCATTTGTTCTCTCTTGATTCTAAATTTCAAATATATATTTATATATGATTCAAACAATGTGTTTGTATTAAATATAAACAAATGTAGGTATTTGTGTGTTTTTAAACTTAGGACTCTGTTCTGGCTATCAAACCTTTTTGCCAAGTCAGTTTACCTTTTAAAGTGGGCGACAAATTAAATTAAACATCCCAAAATTTTTAAAAATAATTTCCTTGTATATTGTGTTTATCGTTAATATCAGAAATTGTTAAGTTATTAATCCTACTAAATTTTAGGAAGTCAATAAAATTAATATTAGGTTTTGAAAAGCCAAATATTGTTCAACGTGTAACCAGTGGTGGCTTGTGGAATGTTTCCATGGGCTAGAAATTTTTGAAGAGGCTGTACTAGTAGTAAGGGGTGTGTCTACCATTTAGCATAAAGTTTGCCCTTTAAAGCCGATACTTTAACATCGCTCAATAATTTATTGTGTGTGTGGTTATTCGAATGGAAAATGAAAAAAAGGGGGGGGGGAGTGTTAATAGTTTAGAAGTACAGTCTTGTTAAAACAGAATAGCCTTGGAAACAAACATATGAGTCACCCCCCACTTTCAATTGTCTGCTCTATAAGTTTTGAATTTAAAGTCATAATTTTGAGTCCTAAGACTTTGTTCGATTCTTCTTTTGTTTGAAAAGAAGACTTTAACAACAAAGTAAATTTGAAGTGCAATTGGTTTTTTTATGAAAAAAAATATAAATGCAAGTGAATGAATTCATCATTGTAGTATTTTAGATATAAATAATATACATTATTATATTTTAGAAAGTAATTTTATAACAAATTGATAGTAAAAAAATTACAAAAACATTGAAATAGAAATGTATAAAATTCTTTAAAATGTAAATTCCATGCATACCGCTAATTTAAACTTATTTCATTTTCTTTTCTAGGATTATTTTGTTTGTACAAATTATATTAAACACTTTTTTAAGTTCATAATATTATTTCAGATATTAAAAACTTATTAAAACAATTACAAACTTAAATTATTTGTATCTACTAACATTGTAGCGTAACTATTGACTATAAATATGATAACTAACTTCTTTTTTTCAAAATGAGTGATTAGTCAGTTTACTTTAGTAAATATTTTAATATTTATTATATTATTCATATGTCAGATATTTTACAGAATTTATATGATGAATTAATTAATTTCAAATACCACTCGTGATATATCTTTGTTAGCAAATTAATTTATCAATCTTATTTATAAATTGAAACAAATACAGAAAATAAATTAACCAATATCTTTTTGACTTATAAAATACATGTAAAATTAGATGTATAATTTATGTGCACAAGATAATATATTATTATTGTGAAAATATTGTCTATGCCTGTTCCAAACTGCACTTTACCTTTTTATTTTTAACATCAATGTTTTTTGAACATATTTAGTGATGAGCTTAAAAGCTGTAGTGATAAGAATATATTTTAATGGGGGGTTTTTGTGAACAGTTGACTGATAATAAAACTAGCGCTGATGTTGGTTTTAAAGTTATAGAATGTAATGAAACGAATATTTACCAAATAATCTTTGCAAGGCGTCATTTCATCAAAACTTTTACATTTAATGTATAAATATAATAAGCTAGTCCTTATAAGTTTCATAAGCGATAAGTTAATTATTATAATTCAAACTAATTCCGCCTACCATCTAAAACAACAAATTAATAATTGAATAATAAATGTTTTACTGCCAATACCAGGTCAGTATTCTAAATATTATTATTATCACCGCGTCTTACTACCCGTTCGGGTTATACGCACTTACGCTAATGTGTAGTGGTAGGGTGATTGTGAGATGGAATGGAGGACCTACAGTTTAACGTGGAATCCGAACCACGGTGGAGGCCTGGCATTCCTCACATTCACAAGATGTCTTGTCAGAGGTGAAGGAAGGGTTTGGTAATCAGATAAATCTTTGCCGGTACCGAGGATTGCACCCCCGGCCGCAAGCATAGAGGTCTGACACCTTAACCCCTAGACCGCCAGGTCACCCAGTATTCTAAATAGCACTGCCACATTAAATATGTATTATATTTTTTTTTTGTTACTATCACTAAATTCATCCTCATATAGATCAAAATATAAAAATTTTTGCGTCTGGAGAACACTAATGCCATTTCTTAAGTGAAAGTTGATAATCAAACATATTTATAATTGATTTTTATTGTAAAGAATGATAATGTAATGGTTGTGCAATGTTGTCTCATCAGATTATGATAATCCCATATATATATATATATATATAAATAGGAACAAATATATTACTTAGATCACATTTTTTCTAAATGGTTTGAATTATTTTTTCTAAAATACTAAGCATAATCTTTAATTTACAACCAAAACTAACCCAATTGGTTAATAAATAATGGAGCTATGAATAGTTTAATAAACTACGACCCGACACTTTTATCGAGAAATACATGTTTCTTTAAGTAGCCATGGGCCATTTATACACTGAAAAATATATAAGATAAAAGAGCACATGACAAATGATTTGGCATGATAAAGTGGGCTAAGTATTCAATCATACCACCGCTAAAACACAACTGATGACAACTTGTTTATAATTTTTTGTTTTTTTATCACTTTGATATAATGGCACAAGTTTAGTTGAAATCATATCTTGCAAAGATGAATATCATGTTATTAGTTTCTTGAAAATATAGAAACAATCACTTAGTGAACATACTTGTTAAAAAGTTGAAAGTGTCTTGCTTAGGAAAATAAGTTATTGTAATCTCATAACCATAGTGCTTTTTTTTAAGGATTTATATGAAGATACTAAATTTTTTGGGAAGGTTTGTGGTGTTTTTGTGGAGATGTGTTGTTTGTGAATGCATAGTTAAGTAAAATAGTAAGTGTTTAAAATTAATATAGATAGATAGATGTTTAAATAACACATTAAGGAAACAAATTTATGTGCACAGCAATGATTAACAATAAAATTGGTTGAATTTATTTTTAACACAAGTCTTAGTTTGTTATTAATAATATTTTATTTTTTTAAATACTATAATTTGTGTGTAAGATAATTTTAATTCGTTTAAGTTTAAAATTTGTATTTCACTTAATAACCATGTTAATTATTGTGTTAGTGTTAAACATTATATTTCATAAAGAAGGTAATTAATTTTATTGCTTCTATTATTTACACATATCATGTTATGGTTAGGGAATACAAGTATGTAAAAAGTTGTATTAATATGTCACTTTCAAATATTAAATATATTCTAATTTAATTAGAACAATTTAGATAAGTTAAAATAAACACGCAAACTAAAGTTTTTTACGAGAGTTATATAAATGTGATATATCTTAATATAGTTTGGATATTCACTATCATCCTAAGAACATTTTTCGATTTGTTGTACTAAATATAAAAACCAAAAATTTCCAGGAAACCAATTTGATTTTTGAAGACATAAAAATATCTACATGAGAAATATGTTAAAAGATTATTTTTGTAAATTAATCATTTGAGGAAATTAATTAATCCAATTTAAACTATTCTTACTAATATACTGTTTCCCATTTTATTTTTAGTTTATTAAAAAAAAAATCCATAAATTGTCTTTTTTTGGACAATTTACAAAGATGCGAGGTAACGAAAAGCTTTAAGGTATTTTACAAGAAATTAATCAAACAAATTTTTAAAAAAATGTTTATCGGCTTTTAGAAGTACCATTAGAGCCTACCAAACAATTTACTGTACACTCAATATTTACCAATTTTTAAGGATAACAAATTAATAACTTTTACTGTCAAAAGGCATGAAACCAAAATATTAAGCACTAAAAAAAAAAAGTTGGCTTCTCTTTCGTAAAGAATGATTGTTTTTTATGAAGAATATCATAGCTATATTTCACACCAGTTCAACTTGAATGGAGATTCTTGATCAATTTGATTATTTTTTTCTAACTATAAATTACGTATTTATTATTAAAAAAACGTGAAATATATAGCAATATATAAATATTACAAATAGTGTGCTTTAATTGTTGTGGGTAATTAAGAATATATGTAATGGAAATTATTTGCTGATATTGTCTCTGACTTTTGAAGAGGCATAGAGACATAAATATTGCAAGCCATGGAGAATAAATTGAAATGCAAAGACACAATTTTCGTAAAATTTGAGTGGTTGCATGATGCTTAATAACCGTGTACATCGATATATTTAATAAAGTTTTAGTTATTTTCAAGGCTATTGTAGTTGTGACCATTTCCAAATACATCCCATACATTTTGTATCATATAAGTTTTATTGACTCGTGTCAAAGAATTGGTTATATTGGTAGACCATCGAAAATGTATATACAGTAGCCCCATGGCTTCTTTGATGCTGACGGACAGCTCACAGCTGACTTTTGTCAGCTTTAAAAAGTTACCAGACCAAATTATGTATCCCTACGCCGAACCAAATGATCTGCAAAAACATGTGTTTAGTAACTGTCACTTTTGACAGTCAAACTTTAGGTATATACCTAAATGTTGACTGTCTGAAGTCAGCTGTGAGCTGTCAGTCAGCACCAAAGAAGCCATGGGGCTACTGTACTTAATTTTTGTTGTAAACTTTCAACCAAGTATATTTTAAGTTTAAAATTTAAAATATAAAAAAATCTATCATTATTTTAAATTCAATAAGCTCTTTGAACCTTAACATAATATTTCGTAAAGAAAAACTGTTAATTAAAAGGAATATTTCCCTTGTCAAGGATACAAAATTATATTGAATATTACGTTCACGATAAAGTTTTCAATCTTATGTCGATAACATTCATATGGTTTTGGTTTCTCATCACACTATCGTTTTATTAATAATCTATGAATAATTATATTTTTTCTAGTAATTTCAGAAGTTTTTTCAGATGTGTATATCTATTAAGGAAGGTCCGGACTATCAATTTGTCGTACACTGTTGCCAAAACTACAGCAACATAAAAATCCTCCTCCTTATGTCAATCACACGGAAAATAAAACAGGAAGGTTTGGCAACAGTGGGGTTATGATCCGTTGTCATGGAAACGCGCACATTGAGATAAATTTGCTGGAAGCGACGGCTTTGATCCAGTACCGCCGCAATTATTTGAACGATATTGTTGCCGAGATATTTTTATCTTGAATATCTAGCTGTTCAAAATAATGCGATCAATTAGTTCTCCTTTGTTTTAATATTAGGACCTTACATGTACTGTAGTAATATACAGCCTAAGGAAATAACAAAACACTGTATCTAGAATTAATCCCTCTATATAATGGATCTCCCATGTGTTAAAGAAATTGGTGTTAAGTAGACTAAACAACATTGTCTTATTTTATTCTGTTGAGAAAATAACAGTTTTGATGTTAGAGAGAATCGAATTTTAGCCTGCTGTTATAAATACAAATATTGTGATTACACTAAATACATTCCCTTGAATGAGAATAATAAATATCGCGTAGATGTGTAAAATATTAACTTGTTTGAAAAGAAATATGCTATTTTAACTTCTCAACTTTCATGAATTAACAACCCAATAAATGTATTATCTTAGTTTTAAAGCTAATTATTGTGTTATTTCATTAAAGTGATATTTAGTTAATTATCGAATATATTTGTTTTGATAAAAGTTAAAATATAGTACAGAATAGTCTCCATTATCGGAGGTTGTGAAACAAATCTATGTTTAGTGAGAATTGTCTAGAATAATTCTTTATTTGTCGAGTTAGTTCGTATTGTACATTCATCAAATCGTAATAATCGATTGTTATTTAGTAAAATTATGTTTGTTTTGTTTTAATGTGTAGTGATCTATTTTACTCTCGGTCGTTATTATCTGAAAATTTCCCAACGTTATTACGTATAATCAGAATTTTTCGGTCATCCGAGATAATATCGGTCCCGTCCACCTCTGTTTATCGAGACATGACTGTACTTAATTTACATAAATTGCATAACGCTTGTTTTCTATTACAATACTTGTATTACATTTGGTGTATTAAAATAGTGACTTTATTAAAGCTTGAATCCTAATCTTAAATTTTCTTTCGAATCTCAAAATCCAAATTAGAATCCTAAAACTTTAAAAATGTACAATTATAGTTAATGTGAAAATATTTCAAATAAATCTTAAAACAAGTTGTTCAAGGAGATAGGTCATCATTTAAAAAGTGGTTTATAGTTGTTTTTATAACCATAATAATTAATGAATTTACTATTAATACTTTTTTTACAATATTAATTAAATATTTATTAAAATAATTTTTAATATAATTTTACAAATAGCTTTTTTTTTAATTTTAGCTATTTAGTACAATAAATTTAAATTCATTTCACAAAAGTGTTTATCCTAAATATATCGCAGCATTTATGTACACCTTTTTGACGTTAACAATTGCCAGAAATTTATAAATTGCATTAAAAAATAATGTTGACAAATATAGCGTCAGCAAAATAGGAAAGGTGTAGAGGGTCAGATGTTTGCTAAATTTTGATTTAAATAAAGAGGGATGGTATTCCAAATTTCAAAAAAAGGTGCTTACGTAATACTTGAATGATGTCCTTAACAGAAACAATGTTTTTATTTATTCACACAATTGTTCTCGTTGATTCTCATACAATTACACGAACTACGCAAATAATTAAATAATGTGTAGCCGTGCGAAGAATGTTAGTGAGGAGAAGCTTAAACAATAATAATAATAATAATAATTAGCACCGTGTCTTACTACCCGTTCGGGTTATACGCTTTAAGTAGTAATTACTCTAATGGATTAGGAATTGGGAAGGTTGAATTTAGAGGAAGTCAACCCTCATTTTCGTTGAGAGAGAGTGGAAAACCATTTAGGAAAAACCACCCCCAGTTCACCCGACCGAGATTCGAACCTCGATCTCCCCCGTCCTCAGCAGTCGAAGCTTCAACACGACTAGCGCGTTAGCCAACTACGACACCGAGGCGGGTCTTAAACATGAATATTGTGATAATAATCTTAAGAGCTAAGTTTATATGTCTGACCCACCTCGGTTTCCAGATCGGATTTACTTATCTGTTACATTATTATTTCTACACGGTTGTCTCATAAATATTTTAATAGGCAGAGCGTGCGAGAATTTATTGAATTCAACTACATTCGTTATTTGGTCATCAATAAGTCACAAGTCACACAGCTTATTTAAAGACGTTATTTTTCAGGCACTAGAACCTGTATACCTGGATATATTTTGGTACCAAACGTAAATGGCAAAAATAAGTTAAAAGAGACAGTTCAATTTTCATTGGAAGAACCTTAACTGCTAGCTAGAAAAGAAACTAGATCTACTTTCATATATTCATAGGTCAAGTCACGTTATTTGCAGCTTTCACTTTTAATATATAGTAACTTATAAGACCCGCCTCTGTGGCGTAGTTGGCTAACGTGCTTGTCATGTTGAGCTCGACTGTTGAGGACGGGGAGAACGAGGTTCGAATCTCGGTCGGGTGAACTGGGGGTGGTTTTTCCTAAATGATTTTCCACTCTCCCTCCACGCAAATGCGGATTCACTTCCTCTAATTAAACCTTCCCAATTCCTAATCCATTAGAGTAGTTAGTACTTAAAGCGTATAACCCGAACGGGTAGTAAGACGCGGTGCTAAATATTAATTATATCTTATAAGTATAAGATAAAACTAATGATATAGTGGAATGTTATCAATGTTGACAGAACTATTTTTTTAAAAGCTTTCTTCCTAACACAATCGTACTATAGTTTTATTGTATCCTTGTTCCAACGAATTCAAATTCTTATGTACGTTAAAATGTATTTTTTTTAAAGCATGGTTTGTATCTAATTTTAAACTTCTGATAGAGTTTTAATACGGTCACTGTTTTAATATCAATATTTTTGTGGTCAAACATAACTTGCCATGAAAATATTTTTGTCTCATTTATAAGATGTATAAATTTTTAAGACAAGATTTTATTTTATTTTGTTGCCAATATTATATTTAACGTTCATAAAAAAAGGTTACTTTTTTATTCCTGTGGTTAGAAAATTTTGTTATAATATAACCTCTTTGTTTTTAAATATTTAACTTTGATGTTAAAATATTTAAAATATATTTCAAAGTGTAAATAATAATGTCTATAGACATAGTAAATTAAGTTTTTGTAAACTCCTCCTTTTGGCTTTAAGTTTGATTTGATAGTCATAATTTTGTGAGCTATATGATGAGCTCATTCCAATTAGTTGAAATTTTCAAAATAAACTAAACATATATATAATTAGTTGATAAACCTAAGGTGAAAAATTGTCTATTTAATAAGCATGTAGCGTTTGTTTGGGTGCAAGGGTTGTAAGAAATCTGTAAATATGTGTCTATGATGGTTAAAATAAACAAAAATATGTATACTTTTATAGTAAATTTAATTTATGAACAGATAATTTCACATATTAACAATCCTTTTATATATATATACCTTATATATTATATATAAACTCCTGTGTTGATTATATATATATATATATACCTTTTATATATATATACCTTTTATATATATATACCTTATATATTATATATAAACTCCTGTGTTGATTATATATATAACTTTTATATATATATATACCTTTTATAAATATATAATTAACATAGGAGTTTATATTACTTATTCTGAACTCAGTTTTAATACTGAACAGTATTTAATAAATCATGTAGAGCTAATAAAATTACTTTTTATATGATTACATGATTCGAAATTCTTCAGATTATTGGTAAATAGGTATATAGAATTTACCCATTATGGTTATACGCCTATGTACTAATTACGTTAATGTGTTAGAGATTAGGAAATTTAAATTTTTAAAAAGTGTGCCAGCGTTTTCGTGAATGGATAATGAAAACCATTTAATAATAATAATAATAAAAATAATAATAATATTTAGCACCGCCTCTTACTACTCGTTCGGGTTATACGCTTTAAGTACTAATTACTATAATGGATTTGGAATTGGGAAGGTTGAATTAGAGGAAGTGAACCTGCATTTGCGTGGAGGGAGAGTGGAAAACCATTTAGGAAAAACCACCCCCAGTTCACCCGACCGAGATTCGAACCTCGATCTCCCCGTCCTCAGCAGTTGAGCTCTACACGACAAGCGCGTTAGCCAACTACGCCACCGAGGCGTGTAAAACCATTTAATAAATATCAACCTTAGTACATCCGACTATAATCAAACCCTGGTCTTCGGCAATCTAATTTATTGTTAGAGTAGTACTTTAGACCATGCGGCCACCAAAATGGGGTTTTTTAGTGTTTTTATAAAATTAATGAATTACCAAGACTTTGTTTTTGAAATGTCTAGATAAATAACATTTTTTAAATAAATTATTAGCGGATCATTGTGGCAATGTCTTCAGCTTATCGCACTAAAATGTTTTCAAAACTATTTACCGGCAAATCTTCTATAAAAGGAAGCCTAATTCTATCTACCAATTAAAGGTTTACTCGTCAAAGGATATCAACTTTCCATAAATTTTGAGAAATTTTAAACAAAATTTATACTTTTCTATCTTCAGACCACGATGTTAACTTTAAATATACCCCCTTGAGCCAGTTCTATATCTATTTGTCGCCCCATATCACTTAAGATTTTGGTTATTATTTTTAACTGAAGAGAAATATTTTATCTACCGACACATACTCAAACACAAATTATGGTTTCCATGGAGATGTAAACAAAGAATGATTGTACTGATGAGTTACTGCGCGCACAGCGGAAACGATGGAAATTCGCTTTGAAAAACGGGGTTTTGTTGGAAGTTAATATGTTTCTAAAATCCTTTAAAACTGGTGTTTGTTTGTAAAAATCAGTTAGGAGAATCTCTCGTAATTAAAATTACAGGGGAAATGTGCTAATTGTATAATGATTATTATATAGTATCTATCAAATTATATCTAAACATTTTATCCTAAAGTTTCAGGAAGTTTTTAGTTTTATGGGGCCTACATTATAAAGCCATACTTACACTTTTACGGAAAGCTCCTATTTACGAGATAATTTTTTAATTTTTTTATCAAACTTTTTTAACCCATGATCATTCAAACCCTATTTATGAATAAACTGTCTCCAGCCAGGAGTCCGCGGTGCTGGCCAGGGCTGGTGATTGTATTTTTAAATCGCCAAACAGGAGATGTTAAACAGATCTTCGTTTGGATGCTGCCTAGTGACGTCACTGCCCGAGTGGTGTGGGAGTCTCGTTGGAGGGGTAAGGAGGGGAGAGAAGCGGTCTGACGTCAACGCGTGACCCTTACCTATGTTAACATTATTATTACATTTATTGTTTCGATCGAGTGGGTAGCGTAACGACCTTAGTGTCTATGTTTGATTTTTTTAGTTTGTTTAAAACATGTATTATTTTTTTACTAAATTATTTTGCGGTTGTTCTCTTAACAGGGTTGTGGGAGGGGGGGGGTAGATAGATCACTTAAGTTATTGTGGTTCATAAATCGACTTTGGTTGGTAATAATTTTTTTATTTATTTTTTGGCATCCATTCGGGTTACACGCTTATGACAATTTACGGTAAATTGTGATGGTTAAGAAAGCTTAAATTTAGAGTGAATGTACCTGAATTTGCAGGTATATCAAGAAGAAAAACAACCTCACTACACCCGTCCAAGATTTGAACCCAGATCATCTCTTCACCTACAGTCCAATCTATTCCGAGAGTTACGGCACACACCATGTGGCCACAGATGCGAGGGGTAATAAATTAATTAATTAATTAGGTTGGTGTTATTTCTTGTAATCGTATGTTGTAATGAAGGTGAAACCCACATTGGTGGACACGCGGTCTAGATGTCATGTCTGCCGATGACAGGTCGGTAGTGGTACAAATCCCGGTCTGGAATGAACTAAAAGGCTAATTTTGCTTAATGGTTTCACACTCTCCCTCCACGCAAATATAGGTACTTTATCTTTAGACTTTACCACATAAAAGGTTTTTAAGACAAATTAGTTGGACTTGAGGTCATATCACTTAGTAAAGCCCTGCATTAAGCGGTAGACGGGAAAAAGCGACGGGGGGGGGGGG
>CABEEJ010004272.1:0-29092 GCA_901482245.1 Timema douglasi
GTTTATTATTTTAGATGTTGTTCCTTTGTATAGTCAAGCTAGGTAGCTTGTCCGACATGTAACTTTGTAACTCTAAAACTATAGGACTAGCCGGTTTGGTTAATATGTTGCTAACTCTCCATGTTCTATTTTTTAACCTTTCTGGCTGAAGTTTGGCGTTATACCGACTGTCTTGCAATCTTATACCCACTATCAACTTAACTTCCATCTGACGGTTTCCATGTCGCTTTGGACAAGTTCTTTTCCCGTACTACGTGTAGTTCCTATGTTCTTGGAGTTGTTAAGTCCTATCATTAACTGTTGTAACCCCATATCACCATTTTTGTTATTTGTATAATAAATATATTTTTGTTACCTATTCAATTCCGTTACACTTATGACATATGTACCCCTACCTACCTGCCTCTATCTCTTTCTCTCTCTCTATCTCTCTCTCTATATATATATGTATATATATATCATTTAATCAGTTTTTCTCCTCGGTTCCAAACACAACTTGCTAGTCTGCAGTAACCTCTTCTTGATTAAAGTTTCCTTGGCAGTGGTGATCCTCGACCCAATTTCCTTGGTGCAACAGGCATCCTTTGTTAGGTTTTCCAGCTTTTTTATTTCGAAATCATATAAAACGTAAATATACTTCATAATATTGGAGCTAAAAATGTTTACGATTATAATAATATATTATCTATTTAAGAAAGTAAAATTATACAATATGCAAATCATACGACAGCTAAACTCAAACTTCACCCTCCCTAGATTTATGGTCAAATACTCTTACCACTAAGCCCCACTCCACTTTAATGAAAACTACCCTTATTGATAGGCACAACATAGCTTCAACATTTATTTTTGTGTTTAAGTCTCTGCTAGATTTACTAAGAATAATACTAGTATATCCTAAATTACATACCAATAACCCTCCACACGAATGTTGATACATTTAATTAAAATTATTCCTTACTCCTGGGATGCGTTATTTTTATTAAAATCAGATAGTCTGGTTTGGTAGTGAAATGAGATACAAAAAACATAAATTAAGAGAAGCAACAATGGCTTTCGTGGTGCGTCAAAACTTTATTTAATGTAGTAAAAAAATAATCTAGTAAAAAATTTAGTGCTACGGAACTACGCACAGACTTTCTCGCTCTATTGTTTGAAAATGGAGATATTTACTCAAAGCCCGTAGTATATGTGAAACGAAATAATATACACTAGCAAACCCAAGAATAACTTGCGCTATACTTAGGTAAAACATTTTTTGAGTACCGATTTTAAATTTTATAATTTTATTTTTAAAGAATTAGTGTCCTCATTTGTATGTTTGGACCGATAAAAAAAGATAAATATTAGGCCCACAAGGGTCAACACTTCATATAAAAATTTTGACCTCTGGTTAAAAATTTTGACATTTTATTAGGTGTTGCTCATCTTCATGCCATCGCATTGCTATTAAATTCCTTATTTAAAATCATTTTGACCAATATAAAAAGTAAATATAGACTATCGAGTCTAAAATGGAGATAGATCACTGTTGTATAAACGTTTCTCCTAAGAGGCTTAAGGAAAAATAACAAACTTTTTTAGAGACTTACTTATATTTAATTACTCTATGGCATTGGAGAATTATTTAGTTAAAACTTAGGTAGTATCTATTTACAACTAAAGCTCACAAAATTGTAGTAATGTATTTACCAATATCTCAGAAACGGTTGGTTTTATAAAAATATTTCATATAAAAGTTTTTTATTTTTAATAGTACTACAACTTTGCAATGATGAGTTATTTACCATCTCAAATAGTTGCAAAGATCAGGTTTTTCTCAAGGCAAACCTATGAAAACCCTAGATACCACGTTTCAGCTTGATAGGTAAAATAGTTTAGTTTCTAGTTGGGGGAACAGACAGACATACTGCAATTAAAAAACCTCTTTCTCGGATTCGGGGGGTCATGAAACGTTGAGATTAATCAAAATAATGAGTTCGATTTTTTTTATGATCAAAATACTTTATCTACCTGTAGGATAGCGAGAAAGTAAAAATTGCAACAAATCAGTTCAATATACCAGGATAAAAAATGAAATATGTACTGTACTTGATAATGATAGAACCAGAAATACCTTTCAAGGGATGTTTGATCTACTCTTCACCTTACAACAGCGGAATTAGGTTCAGTAAAATAGTTTTTTCAATATATAAATATACATTTTAGTTACTTTTCAAAAATATAGAAATATTATCACCGTTACATAATGTAAACTACGATTTTTTTTAGCACCTCATCTTACAAACCGTTTGGGTTATATGCTTTGGTGCTAATTACGCTAATGTTTTTAGGATTAGGGAAAGTGTACCCACATTTTCGTGAAGGTAAATTGTAAACAATTTTGGAGAAAACACCATCAGTACTCTTTACCACCTGTTATTAGGCAGTCTAGTCTAGTGCGAGAGTAGTACCTTAGACCATGCGGCCACCGAAGTGGGTTGGACCACGATGAGACGTCTGATTCAAGCTGTGTGACTTTTACCTACCTAAGCTAGGTAGGTAGGTCTACTATCCGTGGGGTGAATATTAACTGATAATCATATATAAAGTGTGATTAAAATATGTAGTGGTAGAATCTGAGAAATTTAATTTAGTAAATACTACAATTTTTTTTCAATGGGCTCCGTTTTAATGAGGAATCTAAATCAACTGGGGACGTAGGGCTTAATTTTTTTAAATAAGTTTACGTTCATTTATTCAAGAGAAGATCATAAAAACTAAAGCCGTTAATCCCAATTTAAATAATATTTGGTAATAATTAGATTCTAAACTAGTTAATCTATATATGATATCAGCGAAACACTTTGTTTTATCTTTCGATTTATTTATGTGATGGTTATGGTAATATTTTACCAACTAAATCTTCTTTTTAGTTTTACATCTATAAGTTAATTTTCATGATACATTCCTAAAAGCCTCCATAGTTTAATTACATAAGTCAATGAACTGTAATCAAAAACGTTTAACAGTTGGCGCGAGCTCATTTTACATAATGTACGAAGCCAACGTAATTTTAGCAGTTTTTTTTAGTTCTAAGCTTTCCCCAGCCCGTTTTATTTTTACATATTTGCTGTATCGAGTATCCGCGTTTTCCACCTCACTGCCATAATTGTAAAGCCTCCCCCTCTCCCAAACCACCCCACCTTCTTTTGCAGGCTGGGTGCCACGAAAATTAACACAGTATATAGATATAATATGTATAATAAAATTCTCGCTAGCTTAAACAATGGAGTCAGATTTTAATTGGCCCATCGACCTAACTTCTTCCCCTCTCACATCACCGTTCTCCCCTTTTTACTGTTATATCTAGAATAGTCCACGTGGGAGGGTAGGAGGTGCCTCTTTTTTTTGTGGCTGTATGGGTGGGATGAGGGGTGAGGAGCTTGTAACACAAAACGAGCGCTAGCACGAGATGTGTAATTAACCTAAAGCTTTATACTTTTAATTACTTCATTTTCATTACAACGTGGGGAGAGCCACCTAATGCTAAACTTTGGAGCAATAATGTAATAACCACCATGAATAATATAAGGGTCTTAAAATTCCTTCTACACGTCCTGTTTCCTTTGATTATGTGTATTAAATTGTTATGAACACTTCCACTAACATGTACTAAGATAACAAAACAATATATACACATAAATTCTTTAAATTGAAAAATGATACCTGGACATGAAACTCGATTACATGGCCTTTGAATTAGTACGCCAATGCTCTAACCACTAAATTGTCCATTAGTCTAACTCAGGGTCATTCTTCACTCATGTGTTTTCTGTTTAGTTTTACATTACTAACACAAGGGTCATTTAAATTATTGGTATAGGGTATAGTGATGATGAGGGTAGCTTAGAGGGAATTCCCCTGCATTTGTCTGAAAATAGAATGGGAAAACCACAGCGAGAAATCATAATGTGGAAAACCAACCTCAGTGCACACATTTTTGATTCAAATCCTGATCTCCCTCTCACCAGTAATCTACTATATTGGGTTATTTATGCCTTAAACCACGTACTGGTGTATTGTGGTTGGTTTAAATCAATACTTAATAGTAGACTAATTGTAGATATTTGATAGAATTACACACATTTCTATGTCCAAGAACTTAAAATAGTTTGGCCTTCTTTAATACTAAAACAAATTATTAAATTTAGTGCCAGTAATTTAATAAATTAAAGTTTTTTTATCATTATTATTTTTTATTTAATAGCTTTTATTTATCACACGAGCTATATCAGGTATTTTAATTAGGATAAGTTATAATTAGGGGAGCTTAGAGTAAATATACTTAAAGTGTGGATGTTGTGAAGACGATAAAAGACCAGTGTTTTGTAGTTTTTATATCAAAACTTTTTTTGCTCAAAATAAATGAAATATTGCTTTATTACAAACATAAAGCTTAATTTTCTTCACGTGGTGACCTCAACATTTCTGGGATATATGTCCAGGGTGTACTGGGATTTAATGCTAACTTTTCCTCTTCATTTAAAAAGTTTGTCATCTGATGCTACTATGCTCATGACAGCTATTCAACAACTTTTGATATCACCATGTGAAGAAAGTTGAAATCAATTTTGGCCAAAAAAAGTTTTGTTTTAAAAACTGTAAAAATACCCGGCCTTTTCTCGCGTTCCCTACATTCCCACCTTAAAACTCTAATGGAGAGAAGTTAGTAATACAATATATAAATATCATTTGAAATACCAACGGCCGATACATTTGTTCTGGATTAAAACCTTAACATACCCAACAACGGCAGCCTTTGTCCATGTGCGTCAAACGTCTCACACCCCGTGGCCACCAGTCCAGATAGTAATTGGGCGAGAGGATTGACTTAAATGCATTTAATAAAATCATTATGATACCTTTGCTGATTTCGAACCAAAGCTCTCTAAATATTTCGTCTCTATTCAGTATATAACCACTCAGGTTTGTAGATGATTATTAATTTAATTTTCATTACATTTTACAATGTCTCTTGAGACCTTTTTGTTCCAACATACTAACTATATAGTGTGGGAGAAATAAAGATGGAGGTACTATAGAAAGTTTGCAGTGGAAAAGGATAGAAATGTGAGTATGATATTAAAAAAGGGGGGGGATCCATTTATCCTGGAGTACCCTCCCTTACTCTCTTCACCCTTCCTGTGAGCATCAAACAACCCTGTGATAAAATGAATTTGTTACTATGCGATAGCCAGGAAAAAGTTCAGTCAAAATAAAAAAAATAAAATGGCAAGGGGCAAAGTGGAGTGAAAAAAATATTTTTTGGAGGGAGTGAAGGGGCTTGGAGAGTATAGGTGGGGCTAAGGGTGGTCGACTGGAACATTATTACCCTCCCTCATCTAACTCACTATTCAATTTCATTTTACCTTTCATAAAGAGAGGGAGGAATACAAATCAAGAGTAGAGTTCAGCACACTGAAAGATAATTGTTTTAGCTAGATTTTATTTAAATAGTCATAAAAAAAGCTTCAAGTGAAAGCTGACGTCTATTAAGGTGGACTCAGGAGTTGTGAGGTTGGGGCTTAGATTCCTAGACGTAACCAGTCAGGGTGTTTATTTCACATGTTGTTTGTTTTTTAACATCGTCGTGTCTAACTTACCAGTAACGATGAGATTGGGATTAGCAACACGGTTGGACATGATGAGGGTGGGTTTTCCTAAATAAGTTTACTCTCTCCATCCATGCAAATGCTGGTTCTTTCAATCTATATTCTACCTTTTTTATCTATAGCTCTTCAGTATAATCAAATGCAAGCACTCTAAAGGGGTATAGAGCCCCGATATATGATAATATTAGAAAAAAATTCTTAGTTGGCAGCCCATCAAACTACCGAACTAATGGCCCTAGCTTCAATTCTAAGAATGGTCGAGAATTTATCATTATTGAAATAACAAATGGGGGACGGTTTTTTAAGTTTATTTTAGAAATATGTCATAATGTATTTCGTGTGATTATAGCAATATATTAAAATATTATTAATTTTTACAGCAAAAAAGTGTTTGAATTTTCCAAAAAGCCCTTCCTATGACAATTTACCTATGACAATTTACCTATACACTGAATATACATTATATATATCTTATATATAAAATTCTCGTGTCACAATGTTCGTTCCCGTACTCCTCCGAAACGGCTTGACCGATTCTCATGAAATTTTGTGAGCATATTGAGTAGGTATGAGAATCGGCCAACATCTATTTTTCATACCCCTTAGTGATAAGGGTTGTCCACCCTTAAAATTTTTCTATAATTTTTAGACATTTTTTTAATATCTTTATTTTTTTTACTATGTCGCATTAAAAATACATACAACCCTAAATTTTTACCCTTTTATCACCAACCCCTATTTTTTAATAGCCATTTTAGTAATTTAATCATTTTTCATCCCCGGTCGATAACTGATCAATCGTCATGTGCCAATTCAATTCAAACGTATTCAGTTTCCGATTAGATTGGCATTTGCAATGACTATCAACAAATCCCAAGGTCAAACGATGTCTATTTGTGGCTTAGATTTGAGAACACCATGTTTTTCACACGGACAATTATACGTGGCATGCTCTCGAGTGGGTAAACCATCCAGTTTGTTTGTGTTAGCTAAAGATGGACTAACAAAAAATATTGTTCACGCTATGGCATTAAGAGATTGATATTGTTTGTTAGTGTTACTGTCGTAATTGATTAATTAATGATATATAATTTTAAGGAATAAATTATAATAACTTAAAAATAATGTTTGCCTTTTGTTATTTTTATATTCCCTCATCGTTCACAGCGCTCCATGCCTATTTCACGCATATACCACATTCTTACACACTTACAATAAGTAAGCTATTTTTTGTCTACACTAGAAATTACTTAAAAATTATTTATATGGCAAAACAACGTTTGCCGGGTCAGCTAGATTATATATATATATATTTATATATATATATAATATGTAGATTCAACTGTACACTGAAGATACCTATATTATATTATATTATATGTGTATATTCTGTGTATCGTGAAGAGATATATATATATTCGGTGTATAGGCCCATTAAAATAGGAAGGGCATTTCATAGAATACAAAAATTTTTTGAAGTTAAAATTGATAGTAGTTTACTATTTTATCAGGATATTTTATTTGTGTTGACAGTAAATATATCAAAAGTGACAGCCTAAGATTACATGATTAGACGTACGAATACGCTATTGTAAATCTAGTATATTTTATAGTTGCAGATAAGGTCTCTACTATGAAAATTGAACTGTATTAACAGAGTGCACGTTAAAAACCTCAATTTAAGAAAATAATAAATGGAGATTTTCATATATTTTGATTAAATTAACGTCATTTGTAAAGAAAACTGCATTAAAACAATAGTTTAATAATGTAAGCCCAACCATTGATTTTCTTATAACATTCAAATATAATTTACTCCTACAACAAACTTGACTTTTGTTTGACAATTTAAAAAATATATGTATAATCTAGAGTCAAGGCTACAAAATTATAGTTTTCTATCTGGGACTCAGCATCTTTGGTTGACTATTGTCTTAAGTAGCCTACTATAGTCAAGAAAAGTGAAATTATATAGCGAAAAGTTAACAACTTTTAACAACCGACAAGATTGGTGAGGTAGTATGCAATTCTCACTTTAAACCGGGAGGTAGCGCTTAAAGTGGAATGGAAGGGAACTAAGTTAATGTCCGTATTTTCACTTTCTCTATACACCTCAGAGGGAAAGTATTGTAATGGCAAAAAAAAAAAAAAAGTCTCACTCAAGATTTCTTTAATGTCGACGTTTCATGACCCCCGGAAACAAAAAAGGTTGCTTTCGCAATTCCATCTGTCTGTACCTCGGGCTAGAACCAAAACTTTTTACAGATTAGGATATAACTTGGTACCTGGGGTCATAAGGTCACCCTGAGAGATTTATGTGATTAAATATTATCCAACCCTAAATCTAAGGGTAGCTTAAAGAAGGGCAAAAGAAGAGAAAAAATAGATTTTTTCGAAATTCACTATAACGCTTTTGATTAGATTTATATCTAGACCTATATATTGTTATAAAATGATATCAATTCTCATTTTCTCATGAAAATGACTTTGAGAGTGATTTAAATTTGGGAAATTTTCCTATTTTCATAATTTCTCCACAACTATTTATCATATGAAATAACTTATCATTTTAAAATTGTAGTACTATTCTTAACATATTTTTATAAAACAAATAATTTCTTAGCTATACGCAAATATATATACTTTTTAATTCAGGTCTTTGAAAATGAATTTGATTCTTATGATCTTTGGTGAACAAAGATGTTTCTATTTCTCAATTTTTCTATATCTATGTTTCTAGCAGTTATTTATGCCACATAGCAAGAAAGTAACAGCAAAGGGTATATTATTTCATTTATTATCTTTGGTTTACTGTTCCTACAACAATGTATAGACTTATCATTTCGTTTCGCAAACCTTACGAGATTTTAATAAGAGTATATTTTAAAATAAAAACGAGAATAAGTCTGTGGGTTGCACCATACCATTTATTATTATTTTTATGGGAAAAACAAAATTCTACATGTTGTCATCTTAATAGGTCCTTAATATTTTAATAAGCATTGCAGAATTTGACCAACAACGTTTTAAATATAAAGAATAGCCCAGCTCAAATTGGTTTATGCCAGTGCCAGATATTAAAGAAATGTCGATTCTACTGTCTGTAGAAACTTAAGCTATATGTCGACCTATCTAATGAAGCAATATTTTATTTATTTCGGCCAAAAAGATTTTTTACTATAAAAATAGGGAAAATTTAGACCTACCCTCTTGTTCCCTCCCACTCTACCTTAAACAAGTTCAATACGTTCTTGAGATATGCATTAGAAGCACCAAACAGACACCAACGATCTCTTCAATATCATATCAAACTGTTTAAAGATAATGACAACATCACACTCATACAAAACACTAAAACCCTTCGTTGAACTTTAATGACAATCTCATTTTCGCTCCATAACCCGCTCGCCTAGCACACAACACATCATCATCACAAGAGACTGGGAGAAGTGGCCAATGAGAAGAAAAGAGATTCTACAACCCCCATTTGACTTCCCCCACACCCCAGACTCCCTCATTAGTTTACTTCCCTCCCCCTCAAGGGAACCGTTAAAACCCAATGAGGTGGAATTTCTCTCTCGCAGTGGAAACTATTAAGAGGGCGTCAGATAAGGAAACCTGATTGCAACCAATTGCCGTGGGACTTTAAAAGTGGTGTGGGGGTTGTGAGGGGAGGATAATTAAATTCTGCCATTGAGAAGTGACAAAGAGCCACTCCATTAAGATTAGATACCTCTAGAAAGCAGCACTGTCACTTTGTGGAATGGTGCAGGATTATTCCTAACAGTGTAAGTAAGGGTAGTCATACATTAAAGTTGATATATCGATATGTTTTTCTTCCTTCTACAATTCATAGAAACACATCGATAAAACCCTTTAAATAATGATAATAATTATTTCTCGTGTCAGATTACTGGATTGCTTGTTAAACGGTATCTTGCAGTCAATGGTATGGTGTGGAGTGTCTCCTGCTTATACAAAGATTGATACAACTATACTTGTGATATATTCTCTCCCCTTCAGCCATTATTTGAACAATTATATCTAGGCTCTGCATTACACGTCACAAATGATAATGTATTTTTGTTTATAATAGACAAATGAATGTTCTATTGAGGGATGAGAACAATTCTCAAGTACAGTTACCTTAGCAAACACGCCACACTACGCCACTTCTTCTATTTATATCTTACCAAATTCACCGAGAAGAATTCCATTAACTCTACATGTCCCACCCACAGTAATATACGAGACCTCAACTATCCTAACACTGTCTTGCAATCAGTACAAGTTATGTAACTCATCAGTATTTAACCTCCTCCACTCACAAGTAGCTTCATCCTCTTTGAGCCAAATATCTTCCTAAACAACTCGTTTTTGAACACACTAAATTGGTTTTTGTCATGTAAGGTAAAGGGCCACGTTTCACACCCTTAGAGAGCAACCAGTCTAAAATAATTGTTTTGTATATTTTGTATTTTATACTTTTGGATAGCAAGTGAGATGCCAACAACCTACTGTTCATTAATTTGTGAAATGGTTCTGATAACAATCCTCAATGACTAATGATATGGTATACCTGGTAAATGCAAAGAGAACCCTAGTTTGATATTATGTTGTCACTTAAATAGTTTAAAATGTGTGTATAGATGCATCTTACACGTTAGTTACAAGAAATATTTAAGTAATTTATGCTATAGTAGTATATATGATGTCTTAGGCAGGTTTATTTTGCAAATACCTAAAACAACAATCACGCAGACAAAGGCGTCAATCTCGTTAAGTTTAATTTGCCAGTTACGGGGAGACTAAGAGTACATAATTAGATAAATTTAGCACTGCGTCTTACTACCCGTTCGGGTTATACGCTTTAAGTATTAATTACGCTAATGGATTAGGAATTGGGAAGGTTGAATTAGAAGAAATGAACCCGAATTTGCGTGGAGGGGGAGTGGAAAACCATTTAGGAAAAACCACCCCCAGTTCACCCGACCGAGATTCAAACCTGGATCTCCCCGACCTCAGCGGTGGAGCTCAACACAACTAGCGCGTTAACCAATTACGCCATCGAGGCGGGTGTATTAGATAAAGACTATTCATAATCATACATTAAGATCGCATGACTGGGACCATGTCAAAATATTGAGGACTTGGACTACATTAAATAACATGAAAAACTAAATATATAGTAATTTTAAATGTAAAAGGTATTTAATATACATTATTAAAGTAAAATTTATTAAATATAATTGCATATAATGTTCAGTATACTGAAGCATAAAATATAATAGTAGTTGGTGGGACTACATGGTACTCAACGCTGATTGGCTTAGAGCTCGTCAGTTTGGTGGTTCGACAAGACAGGAATAGAATACGAACTTGAATGATGACGCAACCCTCCCCTTCTATGTGGCAATGGGATTTCCCTAATGACTGACGCCCGTTTAACGGCTCGACAAGACAGGAATAGTTCACGACCTTGAATGATGTCGCAGCCCTCATATTCTATGTAACTATGGGTTTTTCCTGATGGAAACTTGACAAGACAGAACTAGAACACGACCTTGAATGATGTCACAACCCTATCCATCTATGTGACAATGGGTTTTCCCAGACGACTGGCGTCAGTTTGGCAGCTCGACAAAACAATTAGAGACAGGAATAGATCAGGACCTTGAATGATGTCACCACCCTCCCTCTTCTATGTGGCAATGGGCTTTTCCTGATGACTTGCACCAGTTTGGCGGTTCGAAGAGACAAGTTGAGATAGGAATAGATTGTGAATGTGAGGTCATTGACCCTGTTCATGTTTGGTGCCAGTTTTCCGGCTCGGCAATTCAAGACTCTTATCTGGTTAACCTGCGTCTGGAAATCCACAATGACATCCATGATTTAAATGACGAGTGTAAGGGGCGGTAAGTCGCTTATATTAACTCCCATAATCGGACACGATATTGTTGTCCTTTTCGATGGTGATGGTGTTGGCAAACTCCCCGTACATGATACAGTTGATAATTTCTGTGAGAGCTCTGTTGAATTTCACTTCAATGCTCAAAGCCATGCCTTGTCAAATTCCAATGCGATGTAATGTGGGCGGACAGATAAGGTGTGAGATAAAAAGCTATGAGATGATATCCCTTAGAGAAGGCTTCCCGTGTGATATCGCTACCTTCGTTCATGAAATGGATACCCGTTTAAAAAAACAGTGTATGGCAGGAAAATACATGTTTGCCATTTGAAAAATTGGGCTATAGCGGTTTTGAAGGCACATGTTCCCCGTCCAAGTACAGTGAGAAATGGTTCATACCGTAGGTTTGGAATTCAAATGGGTTGTTGGTGGCGTCTCTGTTGAACGCAGCGTTTAATACAAATCCCACGATGCATCGTGCTGGTAACTGTCCGATTAATACGTTGTACAGTGATTTCTCAAGCACACCCGTAGGAATAGTGAGTGTTTTTACTTCCACGCGAGTGATGGGATACTTTGCGGTACTGACGTTTAATGCCTTGGAATGTGCTAACAATATAGAACGTGCTACTTTGACACGTCGCACTAGAAGGCCGGCTTCACCGATGTGAACATTAAAGTGAGAAATGTCAGGGTTGACAATAAGACTTAACCAGTTTTTGGAACGAAACAACTTTACTCTGAGTTCGGTACCGCTTAAAAGGTATTTTTATTGGTTAAACACGTCACGGTGTAGATAAACCCAAAAGATCTAGTCCTACTATTGTTCATTGAGACTACGGTGGGCCTCAAATCCCATGCTGCTCATGGTAACCTCCTAAAAGGTTCCGGGGACTTCTGCGAGCCATAGACTGCAAGCCAAATGTGTTCTTTGGCGCCACTGTTGAAATTTAGCAGCGCCTCAATGGACGATATATAACAATACGTGTGCTGAGTGGTGAGACTAGTTTTTGGTTTAAAAACACATCCACCTGTGTGAATAGAGATTGCAACCAATTGTTGACGGAAGTTATTTGGTCCACCTCAGTGAAACACAACCATCTGGTTTCATGATGGCCAACCTGAGATAGAGAAAAGTCTGTAAAAGATCGATATAGAATTTGCCTTGACCGGTAACGGTAAATTCGATGGGTGTATCATCGGTGAGGAAGATACAGGTTTGTACTGGAGCAATTGTTCACTTTCAAGACTGGTTTGCGTGGGTGAGACGGAACAGAGATCGAGTTCACTGCTGGAACACTCACAGGACTGGGGCTGTAGAAACAACATTTCAACTGAAAATATCTGACGCTTCTTTCTTGATCTTTTTACTTCGGGCAATGACAAAAGACTTACGTCGGTGCTTCTTACGACGCCCTTTATGGCCTGAGCTGGGCATCAGTGCGTCGATCATCTGCTCCACCTTACGTTTCAAGTTTTGTCCATACTCGCCATCGCGCTGCCGTAGAGCCTCTTTGATAGGTGGCCATTGATTGGCGATGTCGGAGAGCACGTCGATACCCGTATGAAGCGCCTGTTTTCCAATGGCTTTAGCACCACTTCTCAGCAACGGTACGACGCTCTTGAAAAGGTCGCTGAAAAACACCTTATCCCATGCCCGCTTTTATAGGGAACACCATGGTAGATCGAGTGTATTTCTGTTCCAGCCTGGTTGACATAGTATCTTTGGTAGGGACAGTTATTGTTAAGCAACGTCAAAAATAAAATTTCACGCACACTATTACAAACTCGAATGGTACAGGTACACCAATGTCTGTTCTTATATTGATTTCCAGGCTTTTAATTTCCCTTCTAAGTACGGCCACGTAGTGCAACGGATCATAACTAATTGTCTTATGTATGCCATAGATAGTTTGTGTTATTGATACCGACGATTTAAAGCATTGCCACAATGTCACTCACGGGTTGAGTATCGATGATATCCGTGTAGATGTACATTTGCAAGGGTTAGCATAGTAAAATGTTGGCGGTGTACAGGACTGTGATCAGATTAGTCTTAGGATCGAAACCTAAATTTAGTCTTAGTTGAATGATAGAGTCAGAAGCTGTATATTTGGTGAAGAAGAAACATTGTCGACCTTTTTGTTGGGACTTGTGTACTTGAATACAACTCCGGAATCCCTTTTAAACGCCTCTATTTCGCTTAGGGCTTTGACTAATTCATGGATAGTCCTGTAGTTTCCAGGAGGGATGTGATCTTTGAATAATTGTTTCACGCCTTTAGCGACCACCCAGTTGTACCATACAATATTTTTGCACTCGGGTATGGTGGTGAATGAACTCGGATATTAGAATTCGGTGAGAGCGACTTCCCACTGGCCGTCGAATGTAAGACGGTAAGGTAGTTTCGGAGTGAAATTCGCAAGGATATTTTTCTGTAAATATCCCATAGAGCGGTTGCTCGTAAAAGTGATGTAAAACTGGACCTTCACTGTAGGGCGCAGACATATGTGGCAAGAATCCAATAATTTAATTCGGTATGGTAATTTTTTCATTGCACGTTTACTTTCTTTCTACCACCTTTACCCTTAACACGTAGTATTTTATCAACAATAAGAGTTCTGGGGAGGAGTAAGCATTGCAATTCGGGTTCGTAAAACGTTCCCTCCAACTCCTCGTTGACCAGATTGGTCAGCCTGTATACGACTGGTTGTCGCAACACGACACTGGTGATATTGAACGTTCCTTCACTCCAATTGCTTTCGTAGCCCCTTTTAAAAACCATTTTGGATTTGCTAACTTTGACCAACTTTGACTTTTGGCTTACTATTCGAGTTTGGATGCCATTTGCGATACATACTATCTCTTACTTGAAACACATTGGTTTCTGAAACGTCGGCAGGTTCAATCTTGATACTGGAATGTGCGCCGTTGTAAGCGTCGAAGAAATCTCGGAGAACGCCCCCATACCAACATGTGCTATTTTTGGTAAAGTATCTCAACAACACAATTTAAGTGTTCTATTGAATCGAACCATGATGCTTACGTTCACGTCCAAAGACGTGCTGTGACTTCTGTCCCCTTGTCCGTCTGTAAACTTAGAGCTTACGGCCACTTGGTTTGAAAATGTCCCGAAAGGTGTGTCTTACCATGCTCCGCATTTCGATAGAAGCATCCTCACCCAGGCAATCTTGCTAAACACGTCGATGATGGTGATCAAGTACATTGCACCGTCGTTGTATTTTCCGACACTTCGCATATCGTTGAGATCGGCTTGCAAGTGATCATTAATATTTGACACCACGTATTTGTTGCAAGGAAACTTTTTTTATCACCGGTTTGTGTAGCGTATAAGCGTTCTGCGCACGAAGCCATCCTCGTACTTTTTCGGGATCTTTCTTGGACACCTTTATGAGTGACGCCAGCCATGCAAGCCCTGCAGGATGAGAAGGGTCGTAGTAGATGTCGGCTAAACGGGCCATTAAGCTTGGAACGACAGCCACCTGTTTTAATCTAAACTTTTCAATTCCTTCTTCTTAGGGCTTTGTGACGGTGTAAGTGGTTGGGGTAAAAGCATCGGATCTATAATGGGCGCCAAACGTTTAGGATTTAAAATAAATTATTTCGGAACGTTAATTTTTTATGCACCGTGAGACATTATCGCCACCCAAACGGCTCGCCGTGTCTTCTTGCTCTGACCAGATCGTTGACTAAATCCACAATATTGGATCCACGGAGAGGCATATCATGAATACTCAACTCCCCGTTTTCGTCCCAAGAGATACCACCTCGGGAAATAATATGTTCTTGTAAAAGTTCAGTTATTTTACGTGCCTGTACTGGTACAGTATTGAGTACAGCAGAGATGGAAACGTACAGACACTTCAGGAGTTGTCGTGTTGGTGGTGGTATTTTCAGGGGATGGAAAGTGTTGACTAAAGAGCAGATAGTACTCTAGCACTTGTTGGTTCAAAGTCCATTTAGGCTTGTCCTCAATTATGAAACGAGGATTTTTTCAGTTTCCTTTTCTAACTCGGAGACCACAAGATTTGTGGCAGATGCCACTTTTTAGTGTTGTTGCTCGTAACGCTGTAATGTTTCCTGGGACAAAAATATCAACTTTTTTATGTTTTACATTATCTAATTGTGTAATAAAGAACTGGTGACAACGCTGATTAAAGGGGCTAAAATTAAGGGAAAGAATGCTCTTCCTTTCTGAACGAGTAGTTGGGTCTTCTCCTTCCAGCACCCTAGACTTTTGACCAGCTTCTGCAAAACCTGCTTTTGAGCACGTAGCTTTGTCTTCTGCGTATTTTTCAACGCCACCCGCTCTTTTAAAGTATTGTAGGCACATTCACAAAAAGAGTCGATCAGTTTCTTGTAGGCTGTTTTCAGCAAGGCAAGACGTTGCTGCGGGCTCATGCAATGCATCGCCCATAGCAGAGGGGCTTGCTTCAGCACTTTGGGACTCAAGGATATAAAACAATCTAAAATTGGGAAGTATCGGTGTGTTTATAGCTTTTGCGTGCTAGGTACAAGCAGCACCCGACACTTGTGCTCTTTCTATATTTGTACCATTCGGGTGTACCTTGTTTTAAATCGAACAATATATGCCCGTGGTTAGTACTTGTAGCATCAGCGTAAGCCTCTTGTAAAACACGGGAGTTTTCAGGACAGAATTGACGTGCAAAGTGTTGAATCTGATCTTTATCCCTGGAATTTTTAAAAATAACGATATAATGTAAGTTTAAGGAAATGTCTCTTTAGCCCTTGCTTTGGTGGAATACATATTGTGTAAGGTACATGATGCTAATATTTTGATGGTGGTATCCTTTGTTGAAAAGATCGACGACCACTTCGTTGGCTTCGAGCATCAGTTCGTCTAGGATATTCAGCTGTGGCGAGTCATTACATGTGTAATCAATTTCCGGAAAACCCTTACAGTATATGTGTAGGGGACTTGACCAGTCTTATTCGAATCCCGGTTGCCATAAAGCAACACCATGTGATTTTATCAAATTTAACGTCACACATTGTGTTCAAGGGACGGATAAAATCGGCTACAAAATGTGATTTTCCACAGCCGGAAGGGCCGATGATGATGGCAGAAAATAGATGTTTCAACTTGTTAATAATGCTCGAGAATGAGCTTATAAGCTAAAATGAACTTGTATTTATAGGATATGAGGGAGGGGGTATAGACGTAGAAACACAAACATAACTTTTATAATATTTATTAAAATAAAAATAGCTCACACCATGAAAAGTATACATTGAATATTTATTTACAAATATATCTCATACCGTGAAAAGTATAGTTGGAATATTTATTTACACAAATCAAAGTTTTAGAATACATCTCACGCCATGAAAATTATACTTGAAATATTTATTAAAAAAAAATCAAAGGTTTTACAATATTGCTCACGCCATGAAAATTATACGTAAAATATTTATTTACACAAATAAAAGTGTTTACAAATAAAGCTCACACCACAAAAAAGTATACTTGGAATATTTATTTACACAAATCAATTTATACAAATATATATATCACACCATCAAAAGTATACTTGAAATACTTATTTACACACAAATAAATGTTTATACAAATATATCTCACCCCATGAAATGTATACTTGAAATATTTATTCAAACAAAAATAAAGGGTTATACAAATATATCTCACTTCATGAAAAGTACACTTGAAATATTTATTTACACCAAAATAAGGGTCCTAGAAATATGGTTCATGCCATGAAAAGTGTACTTTAAATATTTATTTACAAAAATTATAGTTATAAAATATATCTTACATCTTGAAGTAAATTATACATGTATAGGTGTAAAGAAAACTATAATCAATTTCTTGAGCTCGTAGCGGCAATAGTTGCCATGGTATTAAATTACACAGCCCAGTTTAAAGAATATTTGAATATATGTACACAACCAGATGGTTTCAATTTAAAATATGTACAATAAAAAATTAAATTGACTAGAATTAAAATACATACAAAAAACTAATTCTATTTGACTAGAAATAATCAGATAGTTGAAGGATTGTAATGGCGAATATAAAAAATATAAAAATCAATCCCGGGAGCATAAAATAAATCAATTAAATATATGCGTATTTTAATGCAAAAAAAAGATGAAAAAACCTCAAACCTTTGAAAAATGGCATGTCAGTGGAACTGTCTAAAGTGAAATAAAAAAAGTGATTATTCAGTCCGTTTAAATAATCACTTTTTAGTCGTGGCAAGCGCCTATACAAGGACTCTGATACCCAAACGTCAAAGTATTATAATCATCGCTGGTTATCCGTCGTTTGATGTACACGGGTCGGTATACTTTATTCTGCAAAACGGGACATACAGTCGCAAAACCTTTTCTTACAATTTTGTGTAGTATCTGTATGTATCTTTCCGCGGCCTGTTCGGTGACCATCGCTTTCAAAACGTCAAAAAAAATATTTCCATTTGCCGTAGCTTATAATGATCCCGTGAACCTTGCAACCCGTTTTTGTTTTGGCAGGATCACCACCAACACAAACTCGGTACACATAATTCTAGGGACCACGAGATAAAAAATGCGCTAATATAGCTTCCCGGACCGTAATATTTATGTTCGTCAGTAAGGTTACACAAAAGTATCCGGTCGAGATACTCCAATTACTGGGGCGTTCCGTGAATAGAACTCTATCGGAATCGTGATACAAAATGCTGTACCCCAATTTTTCAAAGATGCTGTATAAGTGCAACCTAGCCATATCAGTCTTGTAGTAAGCCACCACCACACTCGATTTAGGGTTAGGGCGCAACGTGTCATGCGTATCCCTGTAGTTGAGAAACATAACCTCATCATTAACATCAATGACGCTGTCCACGCGCATGTACGGATCCATCAGGTACTAGTGGATGCTTTGATAGTTGTTAACAATGGCTACGTGTGGTAAATCAGCACTTTGCCTAAACTTTACCCATAGCGAATTTTAAAAGAGTTTAGGCAGAGTGGGGAGACCAAGGTTTTCACAAACAGAGCCTAAATCGAGTTTTACCCTTTCCTCATAATTTTAAATGTAGTCTAATTTTATATCTTGTGAGGTACACCACTCTTGCTATCCACTGGCTTCTTGTTTAATGTTCAAAAAGTATAAATGTACTGGTGAAACACACCATCAGAACGTGTCTGACGATCGTAAACAGATACATTGTACTCCCACACTTCGTGTACTGATTCAACGGTGTAGCCTTTATCAACGGCGTTCCAAATCTCGTCAATCACCCAGACGCCTGTCAAACAGGGTTATTTTTTATCTTTGTGCTTACACGTGACTATGTTTTTCTCCTCTCCGCATTTTCTACAGAAGATGACATTAACTTGTCATGCATCCGTGTAGGCAAAACCGTCATGAATAAGTCCCACGTAATGCGTCACGGAAACTTTTGTTATGCCTTCAATTTGATCTACAGACGAACAATTTTGTTCCAAGTTAATTTTGGGTTTCCTGATGGGATATTATTTGTATTTACAAAGGTAAGTATATAATGAACACACATCCAAGTACTTGATCGTCTCTCCATAAGAAAGGTCTTCTTCGTTGAACAGTTTGATACATTTTTACACACTTTTTAAAGAATATGTCCCTGCGAATGAACTTGAATACTATGGTGGTGTCTCAAGCCTTAACAACGCCGTCTACATGTCGCCCTAACACATATTCCTCACGTCCGTTACCCACATGAAGGATAGAGACAATTCGTAGCTGTGCCAACCTGCAGAGCCGTTGGACGGCTACGTACGACTGTTAGTCTGCACACCAGTAGCCACAAGTAGGGATGATACCGATGATATTTTCAATAAGATGACCTCGGCGGTAAACCAACATGGCCGCTCCTGCGATCATACATGCCTCTTTGAAAAAATCCATCTTTGCTTTTTCCATAAGCATATCTCTAAGATTTTGGCGAGCCTTCCGTAGGATCTCTACAACTTTCACGCAATACAGTTCCAACTCACGGTTAAAATCAAAGACACAATTTACTTTGACCAACGAATCATACCACTACTCAAAGTGCTCCTTTCCCTCAACCGTCATCTCACTGATGCCGTAGTCCTCCTTTGGCGGCAAGAGACCCCTATACCCCATGTTTGCTGTTTTATTGGTAAAATGGAAGAAATGTTCCCTAGCCAAAGACCCCTCCAAGCCGAATGTCTTGGGCATCTTGGACAACGACATCGGGAGATAGTTCTGCGAGTCAATAAAGTGGAGCGGGCCATAACGTATGCACATGATTTTCCCACCGTTTATTATGAGATCTCGAGTCAATTTTTTAACCTCCATCATATATTTAAAATAAAATTCTCATCATAGCCTTTCTCATAATGGGCTAAAAGGGTGATGTCCTTAAATTTTGGTCCTTTAATTTGCACTATAGATCCGAAAAATGGGGCTATTTTGGCATAACCCTTAAATATGCGATTCCTATCACCGCCACATTTACATTTATATAAATGCAGTCGTTACATCACGTCTGTATGTCACAGATGTTAGGTTCGTTCAAGTACGTGTTGACCTCACCTTGAAGATGCCTTTCTTATTTCCATTCAAAATCATAGAATACAATCATTAAATTACTATTTTCCAGTGACGGATTCGATGGGGCCAGCTTCATATAGAATAAATTACCAAAAGGACGATTGGTCCTGCATATTATACAAAAAGTCTCATAACAACTTTTTGATAAGTTACACTTTTCCAAAGTGAAAAATTACCTACATACCTCACAAACCTTTTTGATATCACTTATCGACATGTGACCTGTGCAAAAACCTGGATGTTTATGGTTATCAAAACAAGTTTGGTTTGTGAATCATCGCCCATAGTAGTAGCACTTTTTGCGCACGGATTCACATTTGTGTACTTTCTTTGTATTGAACAGCACACGAAACTCGCGGCAAAAGTAATCGCACATAAATGCTGCTGCAAAGCATGTTATGACATGAAAATGGTTTTGCATATTGAGGCAAAAAAACAAATCAAGGTTGCCCTTAAAGGAATAATCATGATGAGTAGGCCCCTCATATAGGATTTCTCTCCCCTGACGTTCCATGAACACTGCGATTTCTTATTCGGAGAGGTATTTTTGAAATTGTTTAAGTTCACTAATTCCACCACCACCTTTCACAAGATTCCCACGGGCATCACTGCATAGTTCGTCTGCCTCGCGTTTTTGGATATGATGACTCATTTTTATCTGGTTAACAGTGTTCACGTTTATGGTTCCTGGTTCTCTTTTAATGTCACACACAGCTTGGCGTCAACCAATGCAAGGCAAGTCAAAGTGTATCGTCACTATTTTGAAACATAATGATTCCTTTATTTCTTCTACTGTATGTGCTAGCCGGGGAGAGCTTATCACAACGTACTTCCACAAGGGTCCATAAAATGGCTGAATTTAACATATAGTGGTGTTGTGCTCTAGAACAATCTTTTACTTTTCAACACACTACTTACGTTATCGAGCACGGCTCTATCATCTCACTTACCTGCCTGCCTAAAAGATACTAATACAAGATCCAACGTCATGTCCGTGCTGTTCAAAAGTAAGCCATCATGACCATCGGTGCTGACACCATGGTCCTGCAGCCGATTGAGCAAAATAGTAATTTCCTCTTTAAGCCACCTTAATGCTTCAAGATCGCTTACTGGAGTACCAAGATGTAAGGTAATTTCTCTACCTGTATAAAAGAAACACCTCAGTTGTTTTTTCCTCTGCTAGACGATTCGAAGAAAGATACCTTTCAACAATACTCGACCAACATGATTTACCGGGCCACTAATTCCTGTCTATAGATCTGATGTCGGCCCACCCCTACCATATCCATGCCTTGAAAGGGGGTTGCAATTCCCTCCTGCCTCACCCCTACACCACCAGCTTGCTGGAAGACGTCTGAAGGCGTCAAGGCTTCCACCGGCTGAATGAGGGCTGAGGAGTTTGTGGTCTGGACCACGTCTTCCCCTCGTCTTTGACAGGTATCTACGTTATTCATTTGAGCTCAAATACAAGAGTTTGAATTCAAACACAATTCAAACTAACTACAAAGTAAACATTTGAAACAATATTCTTCCTGATAAAATAAATTAAAATTTTTTTTTTTCACTTTTTAAAACAAACAAATTATCATATAAGTTACCAAATAATTCCTGAAAACAAAATAGCCATTTTATTTATAGTTTGTCTTTGGAGAGACAGTGTGAATATCAAATATTAGAACGGATACCTCAATCACTCTAAATAACAAATTTAAAAGACACTTGTTTATATCACACAATGTTTGAGATATTTCATTTACTCTAAGGTTGGTTCTATTTGAAAAGTATTTTTAGCTATTAGTGCTTTATTGTAGAGGTTTACAAATCAATCTGCTCATAATATACACTTTCAACTTATACATAATTTTTTTTTATTTCAACGTTAAATAATAATCCCGCCAATGGTTGCATTAATCGCATCCAGAGCCAAAAAAATCTCCCTTATAGCTCCTGTGACATTAGGGGTGTTAGTGGTGAAGGTAATACCACCGCATACACCTGATGTGGAGGAGATATCGTATAGTGGTCCCAAGCATCTGAAACAAACGTAACTTTGAGTTAGAATTTTAATGTAAGTGATAACCATGAATAATAATACAGAAATTATCTATTAATCTGCATGCTCATTTTCACAATAAAAGCTATAGTCCTGCCAGGACTCAAATCCGGGACATCAAGACCAGGATGTAGGTATTCTACCAACTGAGCCAGTGTGTCATACAATAATATTGCAATAAGAAAACCACCTTAAGTTAATATAATATTTACCGCTTAGCATTGATAAATAAAAAAAAGTTAGAATCCACAATTTTTAATGGAACCCCCACTAATTTAGCACATTATTCTTATTTCGAAATAATTTTGCGTGGTATAATTTTTTTGTTTGACTTTTAAAGATTAATTATTCTTTCATACAAATATCGTTCCTTAATTGGCCAGCTGTTACCAACCATTTGCGGTCAATTCCTCTATGTAGACAACCAGCGCCACCAGATCCGCTGATGTCTGAGGTTCTCCCCACAGCTCATTCTCTAAAATATACAACGGAAAAGCTTCGTTTGATATTCAGTATAACTTGAAATAAAAAATATCAAACAGACTATCTATGTGATATAATAGTAAGATAAAATAATCTCCAGAGTGTTATGGGAATCTAAGATATTTAGTGGCGTTAGCTCATCCGGACCAATGTGTACACGCGCCTCACTTTAAAGTGTTGGCCTATTTTCGGTATCTCTATTTAAAAAATCGACACTAATGGGTGTCCTCGGCCATCGGCTGAGATTTAATTATATTCCCCATGTGCAGGATGGTGACCGTTGCAGATCTATTAGCTTTGTATAGAAATGTACAACATTTTTAGCTGTGAGAACGGGTGTTTAGATACATTATAACAGTACAAGAGTGGTTTTGAAACCTAAAAATTATGTTTAAATTGTTTGTTTTCCTCTACATGTACACTGAACTATGAAATGTCTTTCATAAGTGTAGGGGCTCACAGAAACTGGTCGAAATGTGTTATTTTAAAACACTACCCTCAATAAACACACTATTATGATAATTATAATACACACTTATACAAAACATCTTTTAAATAAAATTTTGTTTTTTTATAATCTATCCTCAAATAATTTTGAGTTTAAAATAAATGTATTCAATAAACTACTCTTAAATAAAAAATACATTATTTAATTTATTATAACCACTCTTGTTTATACGATTATAAAATGATTCAGTCATTAGTAAACTACCAACAAAAATAATTACCATTTGACTATAGCTTGGAATCAAGTTTTTTTCATTAAACTACCATTGATTATAATACACATTTGTTCAAGCATAGCTTTATCCGAATGTCATCCAAATAACTGACTCCTTAGACACCTTCAAACTATCTATAGTTTTAATTCTCATAAACCTATTATAAATTAATAAACTTAGACAGTTCTTCCATGGTTTATTGTAATTTTGAATTAAATTAAATGTATACACTATGATATAACAACAAATAAATAAGGAGTGTGCCTGATAGAAAAATAGATTTACTCACCCAGATCCGTTAGCGAAGCGTACTCACTCATCCTGGGTTGCTTGTTTAACACTCTAAGACAAGTTGTACGATATAAGGATTTCGAAAGAGTGGTCGATATTTATAGCTATTATCAGCAAAAGTTGCGACATAGAAATGACGTCACCAGGGAAAACCCATTGCCACATAGAATAGGGAGGTTGTGACAAAATTCAAGGTCAGAATCTATTCCTGTCTCTACTTGTATTGTCGAGCCATAAAACTGGTGCCAGGTATGAGTAATCGGTAAAACCCATTGCTGCATAGAAGGAGAGTGTTGCAACATCACACGCAATGATGACGTCATAGAGATCGAGGTGGCTTGTCTTGTCGAACCACCAAAATAGCGACAGTTATGAATCACCGGAAAACCCAATGCCACATATAAGAGGAATGTTTGACATCACACTCAATGATTACGTCATACAGATCGAGACAACTTGTCTTGTCGAACCACCAAACTGGCACCAGTCATCAAGGAAAACCTGTTACCACATAGATGGTGAAAAGGAGTAGGGAGGGGTTGCGATGACGACACAGAGAAAACCCATTGCAGGGGGGAAAAAGGAGGGTTGCAAGGGTCAATGACCTCTTGTACAAGATCGAGGTTTCAAGGTCACGATCTATTCCCGTCTTGTCTAGTAACCAAAATGGTTCCAGTCATCAAGGAAATCCATTGCCACATATAAAACCAGAAATAAACCTTTGAGAAATTGAAGGAGAACATCAGGTCAGTAACCCCATGTCATAGTGAAAATAACCAGAGGGTAAATTCAGGTCAGACGGAAATATACTGGCACCAGATATAAGTCACCAGCGAAACCCAGGGGGGAGTGTTGCGACATAATACGCAATTATTACGTCCCCGGGAAAAAAGCGTTTTGACCCATTGTCGGAAGTGAGGTGCCCAAACGCCAGGCCATTTACTTATATTTCATATTAACTTTAGCAGGATTAGTTATTTTTAACTAAGGACGTACTAGAACGTTACTAGGATTTTATTTTTTTAAATAAGGATACAACACATATACTTTTTTTTACTATTTACTCTTCCTAAAAACTAGCATTAATAAACAGGACAAATTGTAAAAGATCTCCCAGAAGATAGTTGCAGTTTTTTAAGTGAGAGTGAAAGCAACCTTTAACGATTTATTTTTGAAAAGGAAAATCGTCCAAGGGGACTTTATGAGTGTTGTAAGAAGTCCTTGCGGTAGCCTTAGAAAAAAAAACACTCACGATTACACCATCAAACCGATTAGTTAGACGCTCTCGATCATATCATCATAAAGATCGGACGTGTCTTACACACTCGCATAGTCAATCTAACTCAACATACATTATCTCTATTCATTCTTAAGTAGACAGGAACAAAATGGGAAATAAATTAAATCTAATAATCAGTTTATGATATTTAACATATGTTATCTTCCATTTAAATCATGCCTGGTCTAATCTTTGATAAGGAACGTGAAATTACCTGGCACTTAAACACAATATACTTACAAATTTAAATTTATATCCGAGTTAAAATAAACTTAAGCACATAAATCTATGGAGGTCAGTCCATATACTAACACGGTCAGGATCCAAGCAAAGGATGCCAGAGCAGATACAACAGCATGCCGTTAAAACGCTAGTAGCTAGTACGACCTGGGATAACAGCACCCTCATTGGACGAATTTGATCAGGTGACCACGCCTCTTTGCTCTCCAATTGGCTGTGGGTCTTCCCCCTCCCCTCCCTTCCTTCTGACCCTATTCCACTCCTTCAGACCCCCTTCCCCCTCTGAACATCTTTCAAGACATGTTGGTTCTTGTTCCAAACACGTTGGTAATTTCGTTTTCTTGTTTATTTGTTTTTTATGTAAATTCAATGCTTTTATATTTGTGCTCATTGAATAGTTATGTATGCTTTTTATTTGTGTTTAAAGGGTTTTTTATTCATTTGTTTTTATGGCTTGGTAAGATTGAGATGGGACGTTGTAATTTTGTATTGTAATGTGGTCCACAGTGCTGGGTGGCATCGCTAGGTAACGTTGGAACCATCTTCTCTGCTCGGCTGATTAACAAAGAGTGTGACCACCAAGCAGCTGAAAGCGTATCACGGCCGTAAAATCCCTTTCAAATTTCATTCACTATACACCCTCCTTACATCGCCATGGCACAGAACGAACTAAGTTATACTGACTGCTCACTCACTCTGTTGAACGGCCTTTCCCTTCCCGGAACAAACAGCACGAAACTCTCCTGACGACCGTTAGGGGTAGAGTGTGATAAATGGTTCCCCTGCCTTTAGACCCTTTCACTTCCCCTCACTTCCCCTCCTTATAGGTATGTGTCACAACCCCTTATGTGGTAATGGGTTTTGCCGGTGTCGTTATCGCAATGTCACAACCCCCTATTTGAAAATGGGTTTTACCTGATGACAGGCGCCAGTTTGGTGGGATGACAAGACAAGAATATATCGTGACCTTGAAACTGTGAGATAGATCATTGACTCTAGAATTCCTCCCCTTGGCAATGGGTTATTTCCCGTTGATGTTGCAACGAGTCATCGCATTGTCGCAACTCCCCCCCTATGTGGTTTAGGTTTTTTTACAAATAAATAAAGAACATTGACACAGCTCTAATTATGCACAATTAGGGGACTTGGAATCCTCAGTTAGGTTCAGCTATACCACACCACAAAAGTATACTAAAATTGGTTCTTTGGTATCGTCCGTCTACATGCGTGGGCGTGGGTATCAGTCATAAACCGGAGGAATAAAGTAGTAATGTTCCAGAATTTAAACGGAGTGAGAGAGAGTAGAAAACCACTCTAGTTCATCCGAGCGAGATTCAAACCCACAACCTCCCATGCCATAACTATATGAGTGACACGTACCCTTTCGGGCATAACTTGCGGTAGGGATGATTAATCAAATGTTTTAGAGAAAGAAATACCTATAGTTTACACCGCTGAGGATTAGATTTACGCCCCCTACCCGAATTAGATGAGCCTGACACTTAGACGGCGTTCACACTGGGATTTGAACCTCGATATCTTTATCACGGCTAATGTCTTTTAATACGGTCGTATTTCTTGCACCCCCACCATTTTCGAAGGATATTTTCTAGTCAACCAGATTTTTCTATACCAGATAGAATGTGTACCTGATTTGGATTGTAGGGAGAAAATCACCAGGCCCGTTTCCTCTCTCATCGTCAGTGTCTTGTGCCCCTGACTGGTAGTAGGACGGAGATCTAAATACCGATAAGCTTATCTTCGTGGCTAATAGCGAGGGAGGTAGGCGGTATTGAATCCAAGTGGACCGTGTCACTCTGCCTTCACACAAATGCAGGTACATTTTATATCTCCCTCAGCCCAGATATTACTTAAGAATTTAAGCAGTTATATATTATTTCGTCAAAATATAGTTGAGAACATTATATTCAAGTTACTCAATTCAATATTACCTATGCATTAATCAAAGAGTTATATATTATTCCGACAAAATATTGTTGCGAACTTTATATTATTTGTATGTTGTTATAAGTGGTTTGAGAAATAAAACTGTTGTTTTCACTTTATACTTGGGTATCAATCTACCGTCACAATGCATTGCATACTTACGTCAATGGTCGCGTGGTTTAAGGCGGCACTAGACCACCGGTACCAATGCCGGAAGTAAATGCGTCTATACATTCTACCTGGTCAACTATTAAAATGGCAGGGGTCTAGGAAGTACGGCCGTTATAAAGACATTAGCCATCCTAAAGATATCGAATTTCATATCCCGGTGTGCATGCCGCCTAAATTTGCATACTTGCATTAATGGGCACATGGTCTATGGCATTCCTAGATGGCCGATGATCAACGTTTGAAGCAAATGCGTGTACACGTTTTACCAGGTCTAGATAAATCTGGTCAACCGGCCAAGACCCTTCAAAAATGTTGGGGTGTAGGAAGTACGACCGTTATAAAGATATCTATGTTCCGATTCCGGTGTGCACGCTGTCTAAATTGCCACCTGTAAATATGGCGGCCTGTTATTATGCAATAAAATTATTTCCGCATCGATGATCCACTTAATGGAGACTGTAAATACCGTAAGATTTCATTTGTGCTAGCAGCCCTGGCGAGCACGGTCATGTCAGCTAGCCACTGGCTAGGGGGTCCCATATGCCATGATGGACCCACTATCCATCCAGTGCGTTCCTTTCCTGCGGGTACACATCACGCCCTGCGATGGGAAGAGTTAGGGTTTAAATTCCCGTCTTTAATGTCGACAAACGCTAATTTCATCTTTCAAACCCTGACAAATGCCGGTGCACATTTGACCGGTTACAAAAAAATTCATACGGAAATCTTGACTAAAAAAAATATGAATTTCATTTTCGAAACAGAACCCTATATTGGATGCTTAGCCAAAGAACCGAGCTTTATTCCCGTGTCAATCTGTAGAAAGCATAAATTATAGCTTTGACTATTTGAAACCACCTATATGTTTGCAACCCCCACAAAATCAATAATTTAATTATTCTGCCTCAAAAGGTCCCTGATTTGAATCCTGTGTTCAGAAGTCAATGATGCGCAACCTGCAAGGTCGGCAAACGCTAATTTTAACTTTCAAACCCTGACAAATAACTGTGCACATTTCGGTGGCTCTTGCAACAACTAAAAGGTGATCATTTAGACGGGATGAATAAACTCCTTTTTTTATTTCACTCTAAACAATTCCATTTACATACCATTTTTTTCTACATGAAATCACGCAAATTTTTTATTTTTTTTATACACCTAGGATACTTTTTTATCCGCCAGTACAATTCTTCACCTAACGGTTTATTATTTGTTTGTATATATATTTTAAATTGAAACCATCCGAATGTGTACATATATTCAAGTACTCTTCAAATTGGACTTGTAAATTAATACCGCAGCCACTATTCCGACTACGGTCTCAAGAAATTAATAATTGTTTCCTCTACACCTAAACATGTATAATTTACTTCAATGTGTAAGGTATATTCTATAACTATCATTTCTATAAATAAATATTCCCATTATACCTTTCATGGCGTGAGCCAACTTTCTAAAACTTTTATTTTTGGTTAAATATTCCAACTATACTTTTCGTAATATGAGATATATTTGTAAAAAAAAAATTTCAGTACTAATAATTATATCGCTTTTAGCAGGAGAGACAGAATTTTATATTTGTTGATGTGCCAAAGGTCCCAGGGTTTGAATCCTGTGTCAATCTGGAGTATATTAGTTTTGGCTATTTGAATCTACATAGAACGCTGAAACACAACATGGTTTTCTGGCTTGGGGGGGGGGGGGGCGTTGGGGGGGCAGTGTCCCTGTGTTCAAAAGCCCTCGGG
>CABEEJ010004272.1:30264-67019 GCA_901482245.1 Timema douglasi
CCTAGACAATATTAAATATTACATAGATGAACCAAGATATAGGTTCGGGCGCGCCTACAGTAAATAAATTGTACTAAGCCAAATATGAATCTCCCCAGAAAGTTACCAAAATTGAACCGTGGATCACCCACGCCAAATCAAATAAAAAGTCCCCATTTATAAATGTATAAGTATTAAAGAATCGCCAAACAGTAATTTGGAAAAGTATCCCCCCCCATATTTAGAACCAAAGTGAATTTTGATAGATTTTACTCTAATATTAATTTCAATCAAGCGCCCTCACCTGGTAAAAGCCAGTGATACAAATGAGTGACCTATGAAATTACAACCGTTGTTATATACCACAAACAAGTTCTCAGTAAAGGGGGGAAGAAGGGGAGGCACATGGAACAAAAGGAAGGGTGGAGAACAGCGCTCTGGTCCTAACGTGGACGTCCCAGTAATTGCCAGGCTAAACTGGAACATTCCAGGGGCGGATGTTTGTGAAGTCAAGTTGGCAACAGCTTTTTTTAGAGCTTGAGCGAGGCGCTGATTTGGCTCACGTCCCAGACAGTCATCGTTGCCCAAGCCACGAAAATGGATGCGTCGCCGCGAGCCCGTGCGTCCTATTTGACGGGGAGAGGTCTCGGTCAGACTTGGCGAAACTTGGTGAGGGTTGGTGAGCCTTGGTGAGTGAGAAATCTCCATATTTCTAGGTTGTAGGTTTTAGGATATTCTTGTTTGGAACATCGTTACATCCCAACACGCATTCCTTTGCGTTTGCAGCTTATCAAAACTTTTCTATTACTACATTTAGTTTCTTGTGACAGTGTCAAAGACCAAAGTACAGTGACAACAAAATACTATACAGTGAATAAGTGAACGCATTTCTCAAATAAGTTGCTTGCAATTAATATAAATACTTTTGCGTACGATTAATAATTAAATAAGGAACATACGTTTCCCTTTGCGTTTAAAAGAGTCAAAATAATTTACCCTTTAATATTTCCTAAATATAACCAAAATATATAAGCTTACAATCGTAAAATTATTTCAGTGAATAAAATTATAATACGATCTGAATATTATGGCCTGGCAATGTTTTATTAATTACATAAAAAACTATATACTTAATAAATTTAAGTCAACATTAAAAAAAGTCTCTCAAGACATTCGTGCTACATGCAATTAGTTAGTTAGGAAGGTAAAATTTTAAGGAAATGAAAAAGAACAATCCACGTAGTAATGTAGCAAAATAATCGAATCATTTTGTAATTTTCATTCGAATTATTTTTGGCTGTTATTCGATTGTAAACTGTGCAACCATTTAAACTTTGTATTAAATTAGCCTTAGAATCATTCGAATGCGTAAGGTCAATTATTGTGTAGCAAAGGGGACTATTTATTGAAAATGAACCTAATAGAAATGAAGACCTGTATACAGATAGCATGGAAACATTCATAATCATAAAGTCGATTTTCCTCTGCACTTCTGGCAAGGGTGGGGTAAGAGAATGAATCGGTCAGCTATGTTTTCATTCGAATGTTTTTCTCATTTGAATGATTTTGAAAGACTCGAATGAATTGATTCTATTCATCCGATTCTGCCCAGCACTAGTGGCCACACTCATCTTCAAATATCCGGCCAGAGAAGATGCTAGCGATGCTGTGCCCCTTACGCACTCTGCACCCGGCCGCCTGTTCAACCATCACACTCTATGCTCTAGTCCCGGACAAAGAGGATGCCCACTAGCGATGCCGCCCAGCACTGTGGAACACATGCCAATAAAAACTCTAACGCCCCGTCCCAATCCTAACCAATGAACACAAATAAAAAAGTTATGAGTATACATAAAAAACAAGTACCAACATGTTTGGAACAAGAATCAACATATCTGGAAATGTGGTCATTGGGAGGGGGAAACCAACAGCCAATCAGAGAGTGAAAACAACTTTGCGTAACCACCAATCAGAGAGCGACATTGCGTAATCATCACAATACAAACTCTCTCCACGTTAGGTTCAAAGTTCAAATTGGACTGATACTACTAGCTATGTAGTAACTCTTCATTTCACTGAAATATAACAACCTTACCTTGACGGATCACACTATGGCCTATCTTAAAAGCTACGCTATAGTATAATTTGTCAAGGTAAGGATGTTACCCTTCAGGGTAAATGAAGGGTACGTATTATTAGGATTATTGAAACCCTATCATGTGTTTTATGTTTTTTTACGCCTGCGCCTATTATTTTGCCACGTTCTTTGCCAGTATCAAACTTATATATTTAGGGTAAGACCTATTAAAATAAGATAATATACCAATATTGACAAAATGTTCTATAATGCTTTATCGATATTTTATTTATCAATATATTTTTTATTTATTATTACATTTTAACAGGTTAATAATTAATAATGTACACATTCTATTATACAAACAAAATTAAACATCTACATAATTTTTAGCACCACGTCTTACTACCTGTTCAGGCTATACATTTAGGCCTATGTATTATTAACTATGAAGGCTTAAGTGATGAGGAGGGATATGTTTAATAGGCAGTGTACCCAAATTTTCGTGGAGGGAGAATGGAAAGCAATTTTGCTAAAACTACCCTCAGGACACCCTACCAAGATTTGAACCTCTAACTCCCCATCATCGGCAATCTAGTCTACTGCAAGAGTAGCGTCTTAGTCAATGCGGCCACTAGAGTGGATAAAACTTAGTTGATATTTAAAAAAAGGTTTTCTAAATGGTATACTTTTATTTTAAAACAACATCAACAAATAACTGAATAGTATCCATTCAAGATTATTATTTTTATACATTCTAATTATTTACTTATTATAAATTTAGGTATAATATAATTTTTAACGAATCAGCCATCCGAAAAATATCTAGATTTTAAATTATTTCCTTATATAGTTAGGTAGAATGTCTCTATGCTTAGTCAAGAGTCTGTGGCTCAAATCTTGATATGGGTAAAAATGATCTGAGAAATGGAATTGAAATTTTCCTTTTAATAGGTGAAATGTTAGTTTTTTCTAATTTAGAATTTATTGATTTGGAAAGTTATGTGTTTATATAATCAGCCGTCTTAGAATGTGTACGTTAATTACCCTTCGTAAAATTAAAACACACATAAAATTTAATTTTGCTTTTTCATTCAACCCACTGAAAATTCTCAAGAGGAAAAGGTTAGGAAGCTTAATAGGCTAAAACACACCCCTTAGAATCTACGACCTGATAATTTACTACTCCTTACTGTTCCCATAACTAACTAACCCTAAACTTAAGAGGGAGAAAGAGAGATTAAAAAAAGAAGGGGAAGTAAAGAAAGGAACAACAACAAAAGGGGAGTGAAATCAATTTCCTCCGTCGCTGTGTGTGCACGCGTAATCGGAGAAACAATAAAGGGGCAATTTAGTCTGCGTCGCTTCTCCATTCCTGAGAATACTAATTAAGTCTTCAATTAGCGGAGGGGCTTTTGACCCCCCTCCCCCCCTTTTCTCTCCCATGTCTTCACTGCAATGGCACCTCTGCCGTGCGTTGGGAGATTAGTTGAAACAAACTCTCGCCTTTTGTTTGGTGCAGGAGAAATCTTCTCTTCTGTGTCTGAATATATAAACGACTTGAAGGAAGAGTGATGGTAACTTTCTATTAGAGAGGGAAGACCTTAAGAAAGTTATTCCATGTGTGTATAGGCTTATAGGCCCTATGCACATACATGCTTACCTTTTCATAAAGAAATGGAAACCTGGTGGTCTAGGAGTAAGGTATCGGACTTCTGTGCTGGAGTCCGGTGTTCAACCCTTGGTGCCGGCATAGATTTATATGATTGTTTTAATCACAGCTTGTGAATGTGGGGAATGCCAGGCCTCCACCGTGGTTCGAATTCCACGTTAAACTGTAGGTCCTCCATTTCATCTCACAATCACCACTACCATTACACATTAGCGTAAGTGCGTATAACCAGAACGGGTAGTAAGAAGCGGGGCTAGTAATAATAATAATCATATAGAAATTACATTTAACTATCGGTGGCTTATATACATATTTGTAAAATGTGTTGTTATTTATCCCATTTTATTTATTCATAATATGATAAAATTATTTATTAAATATGCCCGTTATGTCATTTTATTAATATAATAATATTATATTATTAAATTTATAGTAGCATATTATATTATATTTGGTATTAATATTGCCTACATAGCTCTGACTCCAGTAAGGAAAAATATGATTTAATAAAATACTTACCGACTAATATTAAGTTTCATTGCGAGATGAATATATGCAATTAACACGAATCATTGATATTTAATTATTTTAATAAAGTTAACAATTAAATAAATGATCCTACTTTTAATTAGTAACTAAATTCTTACATCGGTGTAGATTTATCCTTTTCCCGCTAATTTTTCATACGTGCATCCAACGTGAAAATTATTAATGAAATAATAAGATATGAGGATAATGAGGACAGTTTGGAACAAATTTAACCGCATTAGTTTGGAAAGATGATGGAGGGGGGAGGGGGGGGGGGACCAATACAAATATTGTGTGGAAAACCACCTACAGTGTACGCGTCTGGGACTTTAGCTTTAACTTTCTCGTCAACAGTTATCAAAATGCAAGTTGATTCTAATGCCTTATACTTCTCGCCCACCGTTGCATAGCTACATTCTATAAACGACAGCCATGGCATTACTAAACAGTATAATAGTAGTATATTGTATGATAGCTTAGTTAGTGAGCTGTGATATTTAATTGAAATACATATCCATTGAAACGTGAACTCTTAGCAAGATGAAAAATAAATACGTGGAAAGCTTTGAAATATGTTGTTGAAGAAAACTTAAGAAGAGCAGGTCGATAAACAGGGGGAAAAAGGAAGACGTCCCAAGAAGAGTGGCTGAGAAGGGAACCTTTTTGGATGTGATTCTTCGGTACAAAGCAAACTGGATCGGACACATCCTTAGGAGGAACTGTCTTCTGCACGACGTCATATAAGGAAAGGTTGAGGGAAAGAGGAGCTTAGGAAGAAGGAAGATTCAAATTTAGCCGATTTCTTGAGGTGGGTATGTAGCAACACACGAAAAGGGCNGAAGTAAAGGACCGGGCGCATTGGTAGCTTAGTTCACTGACAAAAGGAATGAACCGGTCTTAAGACCAAACATCCAAAAATAATAATTATTGTATTAATAAATATAATAATTTTGGTAATGATGAATGCGCTGAATATCCAAGCTAAAGACTTTGGTTACAATCTAATGTGGAACGAATATTAAATTTCCCGTGGTGAGAAATCAATAAAGAATGAGGGACTTGGGGCTCACTAAATTCTAAGTGCTAAAACTTTACTTACGATTCTGTAAATTCAAAAATGATAGCAAGTCTCTGCACTTAGGTGAAAAATAGCCTAAGTAAACTTTCTTGTTCTTGTTCAACTCGCAGGGTTTGTAGTTAAAAGCCCAGCGACCGTTCAAATGTTTTGTTATTTTTGTGCAAATTTATCACTAAAGGCCTTTTTTTATAGATACTTTAATTAACCACTTTTTTAGTCTTTAAACATTGGAAAAACTTGTTAAAGTTTAAATGAGTCATTCATTGACTAATGTAGATTATTACGTATAATTAATATACAATACAGTAGAGTTAATATCGGTTATTTCCTCAATTCATAAACTGTGTGTCCTCTTTAAAGTGGGGATGCATGGGATGCGAGGAAATGCCTGTGTTTTTGCAATTCTCATAGCAAAACATTTTGTTAGTCAAAATATTGCTTAAGTACAAATGAATAGGTGAGCTGGTGGTCTAAGGGTAAGGTGTCAGGCTTCTGTGCTGGGGGTCCGGGGTTCAATCCTCGGTCCTAGCACAGATTTACCCGGTATCCAAACCCTTCCTTCACCTCTGACAAGACGTGTATTAATCACAGCTTGTGAATGTGTGGAATGCCAGGCCTTCACCGTGGTTTGGATCCCACGTTAAACTATAGGTCTTCCATTTCAAGTCACAATCACCCTACCATTAAACATTAGCGTAAGTGCCACAGTCACCCTACCATTAAACATTAGCGTAAGTGCGTATAACCCGAACGGGTAGTAAGACGTGGTGCCAATAATAATATAAATGTAGAGTATAATTATGTTCCCATGGTAATATCACCAATTCTTAATTATCTGTTAAGGGTGTCCTGGAATTGAATGACAATTTTTTATATGCATTTAAATAATTTGACATTTAATGCCACTATGATCATGACAGATATTCTAGAACTGTTTATATCACCATACGAAGAAAATTAAACTTTAGGTTTTTACTAAAGTAATATTTTATTTATTTTGGCCAAAAAAACTGTTTTGATATAAAAACTGCAAAAACACTTACCTTTTATAGCGCTCCCTACACGCCCTACCTTATGACTTTCTAGAACTACTGTGCGCTGCCTTAGAATATTAGATCAATCTTTCACGTTCTCTCTTCACGTCAAGTATATATATCTTTAAATCCCCGGGCCATTTTCAGTCGCGGCAGCTTCGTAACAACCGCAAACTAATAAACCAATTACGACCCCTCGACTGCCCCTTTTCCTCTCATTCCACTTCTCTCAAACCCCAATGCCACCAGGTCCTGGGACCACCCGTGGTAAGGAGAGGGGGGTGAAGACCCCTGCGCCACTGGGTTGATAACCCTCCCTACTAGGGCCCTTCTCACCCCGACCAACAAGCCCTGACAGTCAACGATCCTTTCCGACGCTTGAATCTCGACCCACGGGATGGGATTACGTTACAGCCCCCTTTCCCTGTCCCCCTTGGGTTAGAATGGGAGCAAAAAGCACGCAAGTTTTTTTAGAGCCTCTTACGCAAATAAATATGGAATTAAGATGAGAAAAAAAGGGGCTCAGGTCGACGGTATTACATTTGTGGAGAGCTATTTATTGGACGAAATAACGAGTAAAGCAAAAACTTTTAGAGCGAGCTTGTAACATTTAAAAAAGAGTATATTTAATTGAATTGTTTAAAAAAAATTAGTTAATTTTAATCTATTGTTTTCTACTCTTTTGTGTTTATCATTTATATAAATATTTTATTTTCAAATTGTTTAAAAATATTAAAATAATATATCAATATGTTTAAATTATATGTAGACCTAGTCTTTTTTTTTAAAGGGCTGGATTAATTTTATAATCATTGTTTTGTTTTCTGTTTGTTGTTATCATAATTACTAAATGATAATTAGTTTCTTAACCGAGTAAGTGGCTAGACTAAAACCATATCATGTTAAGGGTCATGTTTGATGCCACGCTATGCTTAAAATGTTGTAGTAAAAATCTATTGAATTTAGAGTTAGCCTGTTCAACTCCCACGGATAGCATTCAACTTTGGTTGGTCATGCAGCCCGAACCAGGCGTCACATCGTAGTGGGATTTTCTGTATTCTACTTAATAAAATTGTGGAATTGCAACCATTGAAACCTTTGTACCAGATTAGAAAAAATATCCCGTTTGAAAATAGTTATTTTAAAATAAAAACAATTCTCTTAATTTGCCCTCTTCAATAAAAGGCTGAAGAAAACCAGATTTAAACACATTGTCTGTTTCGAGTGTAGGCTCGTATCTAATTTTCTGGATGCTCGGCCGAGAGAGGATTTCTTACTCCCTAAGTAATTTTCTGGAAATATACAAGGTTCCTTTAGAACTGTAGTCGGTCTACCCAAAATTCTTGGCTACGTGGACCAGCTGAAAATCACGTAATAAACAAAGATCGAGGACCTGGACCAACTTTGTACACTCAATTCTACAATTGTTCTCTTATTGAAGTTACATTTAAGTGAGGGGTTTCCAAAGATCTTTGTGAACCTCATATTAATTTTATAACCTTACGCCACACACATAATCATGGTTTTTAATAACATTTTATTGTTTTTTCAAGACATTTATTAATAATTTAATTCAAATAGATGACATTCCTTTTTACGTTCTTATCTAAAGAGAAATATTATAATCTTGAAGTTTTTCGGCCTCAAGACTATGATAATCTGTACGTTTTATGTTACCCGTGCTATAGTGGTCAGTGAACTTGGCTACGAGCCTAGAGTTCCTAGGTTAAATTCCCAGCTGGTACCATTGGTAATTTCCTGGAAGGGGAATTATTCCAATGGTCATCAGGGTTTGGTTAATAATCAGAGGTTCACAAACTGTGCGTCACGATGCCCTGGGGCGTCGTCGTTCTTGGTCTGGGGCGTTGCGGCTATAAGGAAAATCTAAATCATAGAATGTATAGTGAAATCCAACATGCAAATTTTCAATACGTATACTCGTAGGCCTATATATTTTTAAAAAAATTAATAAATCATACAAGTAAAATAATATTTATTTCTTGTGAAACCATTTCCTATGTATGTGTTCCGGATTCTATTACTCCTTGAACATATTGGATACAGGGGCGTCACATGAAAAATCTGACTTGTGAAGCGCGGCTTGGTCTCAAAAAGTTTGGGAGCCCCTGGGAAAAATTCTGTTCCATAAGAGTGGTTAAAAGACAACACACACACAGGCAACTGAACTAGATACTATATCTCTCCAAATCAAAGTTGAAATACGCTTAAAAAAACGCGAATCAATAAAGTGGATTTTACAATAATCTACATATATGTTTGTCTGTTTATCCCTGGCCAAAGTTCTGAGACAGTTTTAAGGATTTTATTCAAACTTGATATATAAAACTATATAGTGTGACATTAAATAAATCACCCTAACCTTCCAAATTACGAGTAGTTTACTGATGAGTGATATTTTTTTTTCAATAATGGCTTTAACATTTTGATTAAGATTACCTGGTGGTCTAGGGATAAGGTGTCAGACTTCTGTGCTGGCGGCCGGGGTTCACCGCAACGTTAGAGCTGATTTAAAAAAAATTAATTGTTCTCTTTCGCCTGTTATTTAACTAATCTTAATTTCAGGGTTAAACAGAGACACCAACGGCATTGCAAAAACAACTTTGTAGCGCGTCATGAAATGTCGACATCCATCACCATCTCGAGTTTGATTTTTTTACGATCGCAATACTTGACCCTTTAGTGCTAGAAATGTTATAAATATATATGCGTTTATCTAGAAAACTATTGGTTTTATAAAAAATGTTTCAAATAAAATATTTGTACTATAAATAACATAGACCCTACATAATTACGATGAAAAGTAATTTCATATCTCAAGTAGTTTCGGAGATGTGATAAAAAATGAGAATTTATTCATCAAGCCGGAACCCTTAAAGTCATTGTGCCGAAAAAATGAGTGTAGCCATTTTGTTTATAATATTGATCAATGCTTAGAAATGAAATTTAATTAAAATCATTTGAACTTATTTTGAGAAATTCAATTTTTTTTTCTCATTTTGCCCTCAGTAAATTACCTTTAATTTTAGTGTTGGATACCCGATTCCAAAAACCCCTCGAGGCAACACTGTGAAAACCTTATATAACAAGTTTTAAACCAATCGGTAAAATATTTTAGGTTCTAGTCCGAGGTACAGACAGATAGAAATTCCAAAATCACTTTTTCGTATTCATGGGGCCGAAATTCATCAAAATCTCGAATTCGATTTGTTGACGGTCACAATACTTTCTCTAGCTGTATTATAGCGAGAAAGTAAAAAAGTGTAACTTAATGAATCAACTTTATTGTCAGTGATAAATCTTTAAAAAAACAAACTCCATGGTGTGGTCCACAAGCGTGCTATACCAACGAAGCAGCCAACGCTGTTTGCGATGATAGTATCAACATTTGTGGATAGAGGGTGTCATCTGGTCAACACACTGAGACCTCCAGCCACTAATATTAGTTTTATAAACTGGAGCTGCTACTTATTTATTCGAGTAGATCCTCAGATAAATTTTGGAATCACCGGAGATTGAAACTCGGGACCCATTGATCTGTTGCTAGGAAATTCGACCATTAGACCAAGGAGGTGGTGCTAAATCATAGTACAATTAACTAAAGGCGTCAGGGTGTTAGCTAGGCTGTTGTATTAATGGTTGCATCAAGTCGGCATTAGCGACGATTAGACCTGAATTCAGATATCTATAGGATGAGCCAACGTCACCTTTAGTAGATAGAATCAATTATTTCCATTTATATTAAGTTGAATTTAGTGGCTCTCATTTTAGTTTTAATATATTATAAAAGTGTTCACGATACATTAGATCAGTCAGTCAGGTGAATCTGCTTATTTAATTAAGAGTCCCGGGTTCAATTCTCAGAATGGCAAAATAATAATTGCGAAGCTATTTCTCAGAGACCGGGTGTGGTGTATTATTTAGAAACAATTTTGTTAATAGGGCTTGAGCTGATTAAATAAGATAGGACACAATCATAACAATCAGCTCCTCTATTTTATTTTAATCAGTTCGAAATAAAGATGAGTAAATTGGCTCCTATGACTTTCATCTTATCTGTCACGTTATATTAGCAGCTATGTAAAGGAATTACTGTTGGGTGTCAGTGCAGTAGTTTAGTTTTATAGACACATGAGATATAAATTGCAAATAAATTAAGTAACACGATTAAAAATATAATTTCGTATCATGAATATAATAATCCTTAATTTCAATATCCTTAGCGTATCACAGATCCATTTTAGGCATAAGCCTACACGGACTATATAATTAAAATTTGGTCCTAAATAAGCGCTACAATGTTTTCGTTTGAATGTTAATACACTTTGTTCATCATTCTAGTTTTGATGTGTATTACTAGTAATAAATGATTAAAAATTTAACTAAATTTGTAGGAGCTAAGCTTGTTCTCACTGCCCATTCATTGTTACTTGGCAGGCTACAATTTCCAATAGGTAAAAATCTTGTTGAACCAAAAAGATAACTTATGTTTGTTGTATTTTATGTAGAGTAAAGACGTTATTACAACTCGTTAGAAACATTCATGTTTACAACAACATCTATGCAACGATAAATAACATCAGATCTGAATAAGCATTGGTAGTCGCACTGTACAACAATAATAGAATGAAGACCCGATGTCTGTGGGCTCACATCCAATGGGTGTCGACGGATTTTTCTTGAGCCATAAGACTCCGTAGCACAATTTCCTTAGGGGGGGAAGTGAAGCCATCGGTACCATGTCAACCGTCGAGTGTAAAAAAAAACCTGGAAGGTATGCTATAATAATTTTCCCGGCTAAATTGGTAGGCCCTTTCGCTCTCGCTCACATAAATTCTCGTGTGCTTATGTAATGAGTCGGTTCAGAAAGTGGACGTTAAATAACCCAATAAAAATTAAACAATAGAATATTTTATCAGGGGACGAATAATTTGGGGCTTGAATACCAGCTAGGTGTGTTGAGGTTGCTTTTCTGACATGAATACGGTCATATTTCTTCTACATTTATATCCTTCTCTTTTATATCGCCTTAGTGCAGTTAAATACGTATAGCCCGAACGGGAAGTAGGACATGATGGTAAGAAACAACCTACTTTATTAAAAAATATTCAATCAATTGTTCATGAAGATTTTGTACAGTATCCCTTTTTTCTACTAATCTCTCCCAGCCCCTACTGCCTCAACCTCACAGTAACTTTTAATCACTGTTTATTGTTGTAATTCCCCTCCCTACATAAATGCATAGATTCATACTCATTCTCTTTTCTAACGTCACCCCTTGTTTTTCATCCCTCTCTTACATACGGATGCTGAAAGCACCGTCGTTATAGTGGCAGATAATATCTTTCACTTAAAAAAAAAGTTAATCCATGTCACCCATTCGCTTTGCGCCATTGTCACACTGGCGCTGATCAACGGCACTTTATCGCACCACGTGCTGCCAGTCCGGGCCCGCGAACGCTATCTACACGCAAAGATAAGAAACAGCCGAACAAGTATTCAATCCTTAATCATTACACATTTTAAAGGGAAATCAAGTTTCATGCCTATAATGGAATGATAAGTAATGTATTAGCGCTGCAAGAGAACAGATGAATGGGGCGAAAGGGAAAAGCGAAGGAGAAAATATTTAGTGATTCATTTTAGTCATTTACAGTAGAGATGATGCAATAAAAAAGATCTTATAAAGTGTTTTAGAGATAAGGTTAGTGATAAAGTTATGACTGAATGGATTAAAAAAAATAGTCAGGCATCTATTTTTAATTTTTAACTCCTTAAATGAAATTGGAATAATATTTAATCTATAGTGAAGAACTAGTATTTAAAACATGTAGGCTTTTTTCTTATTATTACTCTTATTATTATCTTCTTATTACTCGTTCGGGTTATATGCTTATGTACGATATTACGCTAAAGAGCTAAGAATGAGGAATGTTTAATTTAGAGGAACTGTATCCACATTTTCGTGGAGTTAGAGTGAAAAATCATTTTGGAAAAGCCACCCTCAGGATACCCGATTGAAATTATAACTTTGATCTCCCCGTCATCGGCAGTCTAGCTTACTGAAAGAGTAGCACGTTAGACCACGCGGCTACCGAAGCGGTTGTAGGTCAATTTGTGTTTTATATAAATTGTGTTTTTTTACCTTTGATAGTTGTTATTTTTAATAAGAACCAATCGAAGATTTGATAGACATATATAACTTAACGACCTTATAGATTTTACTCTATTAAAAATTAAATATCGTGAGCCTAGACATCTTTTGATAGTTAGAACCCCGTTTGGGTAGCGGCGTGTTTCGGGTGGGGTTGCAATGCTTGTTGAAGTAATAACTTTATATATATATATATATATTTTTAAAGTTATCATAGTAAATACATTATGAGGTTTTAAAGTACAAATTTAAATGCAAAGCAGTTAAGACTTTTAGGTTGCTTATAAGTAGGGGGTGGATTTTTCTCTAAATGTCTTTTTAAATCCTATGCTTTGAAAAGTAGGCTTTTGAGGTATAAGTTTATATTCGAGTATTGCGAAGATAATGTGATAACTTTTATAGTGCCTATAAATGCCTATTTCAGTGTTTAGTGCCTATTTTACAAATGGGAGCCTTAAAGTGCCCATTTTATATATATATTTCCTTTCCTCCCACCTCTTTTCTTCTTTCAAAATACTTGCAGCTGCCCCCCCCCCCCTCCTTCTCTCCTTAAGGTGCGGCAGAAGGAAGTGCAAGTATTTTTCAGTTTTTTTAGAATATAATTTTTTTTTGCCTAAATAAATCAAACATTTCTTCAGTAGCAACATAGAGTTTAGTTTTCTGCACATGCTAATATCAACAGATGTTGAATATCTGTCAAGGGTGTCTTGGAATGTTGTCTAAACATTTTCTCTTTATTTAAAAAGTTTTGCCAACACTCAAGGACACCCTTGACAGATATTCAAGCTTTGTTTATATTAGCATGTGCAGAAAAATAAACTCTACGTTGCTACTGGAGAAATATTTGTTTTATTTTGACCAAATAAGTGGAGTGCTATAAAAACTGTAAAATACTCGCGCTCCCTTCTGTCGTACCTTAAGTCACTCCACGTGGATACTCGTGTTACGTAGAAGACACATGTGTCCAATGGTCTGATAGGTTCAGTCGAGTCAGACTGGCGACAAAGATTTTCTTCTAGCTAACAGCAGTGTCAGTTCATTCAGTGGCTATGTATTACACTGTTACACTGGCCGCTGTGGCAGATATGTTGCAAATGTTGTGTTTGGGAAACTAGACTCAGCGGGTCCTGGGAAACCTCACTTGGTTGTTTCAAAGATGCTTGAGGCAACCAACAGCTCGACAATTGCCATGGTTGTCCGTGATGCTTTGCGTAAGTATATAACTTAATTTCACAAGATATACTGTGTTAATTTAAAGATTTTAATTGTTATTCCTCTAAAAATGAGAATTATAAATCAGTTAATTTGTTTATATTAGGTGTCCTGTGACTATCAGAAAACAACAATGAAAGGTTTTCCGCGCTGCAGACGGACAGTGCGGCCTACATGTTGAAAGCAGCTGCAAACTTAAAAGTATTCTACACCAAGTTAGTTCACGTGACTTGTCTGGCGCATGATGTTCATAGGGTTGCAGAAGATATTAGATCACGTTTTACAAATGTAAACGCTATTATTTCTACAGCCAAAAAAGTGTTTTTGAAGGCTCCATCACGAATCTTCTCAGTTAAGGCCGCCCTGCCCAACACACCTTTGCCACCACAACCAGTGTTAACGCGTTGGGGTACATGACTTCATGCTGCGTTGTACTATGTAGATCACCTGGGTGACATTCAAAAGGGATTATACAATACACTATATTTAGGTGCGTTTCCAAATTAAAATTGCAGTGAGCGCTTACCACTAGTTTTACTGATTTCACCTTTCCATCCACATTATTGAAACATATTTTAAATTTAATGGTTATACTTGTAATACACAATATATTGAAAGAATGGTGAGTTTTAATATATCAATCGTTTTGCTTGTAGGTAGTCCAAACATTTGGCGAGGAGCATGTTGTCGCCATTACAGAAGCAAATGCTGCCATCTCCTGCTCAAGTATCATTGCGGATCTGGCATACGTAAAAAGCAATCTTGGAAATCTTCATGGAGCAATCACAGTTTTAGAGGCGAGGGATTTGCTTCTTGTGAAAGCTGTGAAGATAATGCAGGGAATAGAAGAAAACCTGAATCAAGCTTCTAGCTCAGTTGGCACAGCCATCGTAGACAAATTTAACAGAGTATTTGCAGCGAAACCCTGGGTGGAAAGTGATGGCAAGTATTGCGGACATTTTAGAAGGACAAACTAAATCACTCCCAGAAGTCAAGCCTAGCCCAGCTGAAATAGCTTGTCTGAAGTTTTGCCCGATGACTTCATGTGAAGTCGAGAGAAGTTTTTCACATTCTAAAAACATTTTGTCAGACAACAGAACAAAATTAACATATGAAAATCTTGAGAAGTATTTGTTAGTTTACTCTAATGGTAATTAATTTGTGTTTATGGAAAGTGCATGCTAAATTTTAAGAATTAATAGTAAAAATGTTGAATGTTTTGGGGCATTTTTTCATTACTATGCTTATTTATGTGTTTATTTTTTCTTTTTAGTACCTATTTATTGGCTTTTTTTACTTTATAATGCCTATTTATGTACCTATTTTTGAGATTTTTAGTGCCTATTTGCCTGCCTTTTTTAAATTTTTAGTGCCTGTAAAGCTGCCTCCTACTTATTAGGATCCTATTAGTTATCCAACTTGTTACGTTACCGTGTCCAAGAGTCAGGTTCCAACTACTTGGTTATTGTGTATTTATTTTTATTTGAGTATTTTAACGTGCAATTTCTGAACGGACTAATTATATAAGAACATGACTTACAAACAAACTTAAATATAGAACAGACACAGCCCCAGCAGTTAATTTATTACTATAGAAGGGGAAATATTTTAACCAAAATACATTTTTGGGCTATGCCAGAATTCGAACCCGCAGCTCTTATTTCATGACATGGTAATTAATATGATATGTGTCGATTTAAACTATTATAGGGGGTAATATTTAACTCAAGCCATTTCGGTAACTGCATGGTCTAAGGCAGAGGTCCCCAATTATTTTTAATGGAGGTCCCTTTTTAAAAACTTATCGTTTTAACAGTGACTCAAGTTTAGGCCCTATCGAGCTATACTAATTCAAAAACGTGATTTTCTTTCCTTTTAGTTATTTTACTTGATTATCATTACTGGCCTTCCATGTCTACAACTCGCCCACCACCGAAATAGCATAATTTCTTCTGTTTATCGTTATCTCGTAAAGGTCCTAAAAAGTATCTGTGGTCCGGATGTGGACCGCGGTCCACCATTTGGTGACCACTGGTCTAAGGTGTCACTCTCGTGTTAGACTAGACTTCCGATGACAAGGAGATTGGGGCTTGAAACCCGGTTGGGTGTACTGAGTTTTTTTTTTCCAAAAATAATTTTCCAATTTCCATCCACACAAATGAGGGTACACTTCCTTTAAATTCAGCCTTCCTGGCCCCTAGACCAAGAGCATGTTTAATACATATGCATGTAATCTGAATAAGTAGTAAGATGTGGTGATAGAAAAAAACCCACCGCAAATGATAGGTGCATCAAACGCGCGTAGTCTTTAGCGTGTGTAGTCTTTTGAGAACCATATGGTGACGCCGCAAGAAATGTATGTTTTTCATAAATACAAGTATTGTGAGTTTAGTGAATTTGCTAGTTATCAACCTAAGCTAACCTCTGTTGTAAAATGTTAGGCTGTTGCTCTCTGTAGTTTTATTATTTTATTGTAATTATTGTATATAGTAAGGGGCTATTACAATATATGTTTTACATTTTGCCACGCAATGGAGTTGTTTTTTCTCCTATGTGCTTTTGTTATAAGTTCTATGTACAGTTTCAGTGCTCTCCGCACAAGTACATTCTGTTCAGTCAGTAGACCTATCGAGCATGTGATGTGATGAATGAATATGGTTCCTTCTATAATGATACCCGTCTCTGTGGTTAAGTGGTTCGGGTGACGGTTTACAAACATCGAGGACTTTAGTTCGATCACAGTACCTAGAATAAGATAGTATTAGTATAATATAACGACATTTCGTTATTCGTATTGGGTGCTGTTATTATTTTCATATCTTACTACAATCAAGTAAGGATGAGCAAGGTAGGATTTAGAGGAAGTTGACCCGCATTTTCGTAGAGTAAATGTGGGAAAACCATCAGGAAAAATCACCCTCAGTTCATAAGACCAAGATTTGAAACCCCGATCTTCATGTAATAGGCAAATTAAGTTAGCAATCCATCTCAGATAAAAAATTATGTGAATACATAATATGTAAGACTTAATAAGAAATTATTAATAACGTATTTGTCTAAAATAAAATTTAAACTGTAAAAAAATCAATAAATTTTAATGAAAATGGTGTCCAAATTTTGAGACTATTCATATGCATATAATTTACCTTCATGTCGACACGTCTTTTAAACATAAATTATTGTTTTTAATAGTATTAGTATTGCATCAGCAACCCTAAACCTTGTATTAAAAATACACAATAACTGTAAGATTTCCAAAGATTATTACGGTAAATTAATGTCACTGCATATTCACTACATTTCACCTTTGCGTCGTTAGATAAAAATCATGCCATACCTTTTCAAACAATAAACACAATAAAACAAGAAAATAAAAAGATTGAAAAAGAATATTTTCAACACATTTACTACTAACTTTACATCAATCTTTTTTATAACCCTCCCCCCAAAACTCCCTCCTTATTTTTATTATTTTCATAGACACTTATATCCTTCAACTCACGGTATTTTTTTATTTAATAATATATTTCCTTTCCCTTCTTTACCCACTATCCTCAACATGTTTACTTTGTATCACCCCTTCTCGTTCCCTCTCTCTTACCCACCTCTTCACAGCTTTGTTGCCCTATCACTCGACACAAAATTGATTATAGCCTCATCCTCCCTCCTAAATACACCCTCCTCCCTGTACCCACCCCTCTCCCATCTTCCCCTCGCAGTATTGTATGAACCCGGCTAATCTTGGGCTCACGCTAAATTTGATCCGCTACGTCTCTATTATCGCAGTTAGGGGTAGAAGATGGTGGGAGGAGGGGGAGGGGTTCGGTTGGTGTTGATATAATGGGCTAAATGGGCTGTGGGGGTGTTTTAGGGGCCACGTAGGGGTAATGGGATAATGTGAGGGGTTGGAAAATATTACTATCCACCCACCCTCTTTCTCTCACTTTTTCCTCCATTTCTCTTCTTCCCCTCATATGTGGTTTGGGAAACACTTGGTTGAGAAGTGTATCATGACTTTGTAGACATATATAAGGGGAGATAAAAGGAAGGGGGTGAGAGGTGGCCTAGGGTTACGTGTTTAAAATGTGCGTGGTTAGTGTTAAAAAAATATGTGCTCATTTGCTGGAAAACGTTTCTACTTATTTCAGTGCCTTAAGGCCAAGGACCCAAAGTTTCAGCATAATACTTAATTTGTTTTCCTCTCTAACACAGTTTATACTGTAAAATAGAATAATCCGACTTATACTTTTTTTTTCTCCCCTTTTATTCCACGTACTTCTATCCCTCATGGTTTTCCGCTTGCCTGCGCTAATGGGGTAGGAATGTAGAAGGTAAAACTTGGTGAGTGTGAGCTCACATTTGGTAAAGGGAGAGTGATAAATTATCTAAGAAAATCTGCCTCCCTATGTTCATCCAGGGATTAAACCCATAACCAACCATTGTCAGGAAACAAAACAATATGAGAGTAACTCTTCTGTTTGTGTGCTCATCGGCGTGGGTAATTTGATTTCTCAGTTGTTCAAGATGTATTGTAAAAAACATAATGCTAATCGGCACATTACATGTCTCAACTGTTTGAATTTTAATAAAAATAAGGGGCCTATACCGTGGTTACTATTTAAGACGTGTTGTACTTCAGACAATGCCCAACCAAATATAAGAGCATTTGAATCATTTTTTGATGGAGTCTTGGTTAAGTTAAATTAGGTTGAGGCTTCACGGGGTGGGAAGGTAAGGGAAGTGAGATAAATTCGGAGTTCACTCTAAGTGGGGTCCCGGGTAACTGGGACATCATTTAGGGAAAAAAATGCCCTCAATACATTCAGCCGGGATTTGGACACAAGCTTCCCCATCTTCGACAAACAGGACCAACCAAAGTTGACGCCTGAGTCCACGTGCCCACTGAAAAAAAAAGTTATTTTACAGAAAGTAGAAGTTAAGCAACGTCAAATGTATATTATTAACTTCTAGTTTAAATAACGATTAGCAATGGTTTAAAATATAAATAATCAAAGGATACCGGGACATAGCTGTGAACTTCCAAGAAAATGCACTAGATTCACCTGAAAAAATAATGAGAAAAACACAACTTTGAACGATTTAATAAAACTGATCATGAGCTAGATTTTCAGCCTTCGAAGTCAAGCCGCAGTGAAAGGAATTGCTAGAAAAGGCCAATGATATTGCAGTTTTTATATTAAAATATTTCTTTGTCCAAAGTAAATAATAGATTTTTCCGGTAACAATGTCTAGTTTAATTTTCTACACGTGGTGACCTCAACAATCCTTGGATATCCTTAATGAATGTCCTAGAATTTAATAACAACTTTATCTTTCATTTAAAAAGTTTGTCATCTAATGCTCGTGACAGAGATTCAACATCCTGTTGATATAATCATATGAAGAAAAGTAAACTATATGTTTTTACTGGAGCAATATTATATTAATTTTTGCCAACAAAATGTTTTGTCATATAACTGCAAAAACACTTAAATTTTCTACAGTCCCTACAACCTTACCTTAAATATATTAGAGATTTCTTGAAATATCAACAAAAGAAACTCTTTGAAAGTATGTTTACGTAGACTGGAAAATTTAATGATTTTTTTTAAATATTAGGTTATTATTTTTTAGAGGTATGTGAAGCTTGTAAATATCAACGTTGAAGGTCAAATCTATTTTTATTCAACTTTAACACCCAAAATAGCCTTTTCATCTTCGAAATATTTTGAAGGAAGAAGAAAACTTCCATATAATTTGAACATATTTAAAATATTTTTATTATTTTGATATATTTCAACATAAAATCATTTTTAGAAACGATACTAATCTAGGCTGCCTGGGTAGTATTAGTATTATTCACTGTTACTGTCACCCCGTGGCCATTTTGTCAGGAATGCCTAAGTTAAGGGAAGGATTGTCAGATAAGAGCGTTGAAAAAAAAATCAATCTCGAGTTTTGCTGAGTTTTATTAAAAATTATAGTACAATGTGTGATGTAGTTAGTTATAATTAGTTAAGTTAAAAAAAAGTTGTTAGTCAAAATCAGTCACTCTACTAAATAGTTCTTCTGTATGCTTATTTCGCTGATCCATCTCTACTTTGAACTGAGGACAAGAGCATATATAATCCAGTCCTACCTTGACGCCCTCCCAGCTGCTATTGTTCTTGTTTCAACCCTTTATATATAGTTTAAAAGTTTGTCTTCAGTCTACCGTTTCTGCTTAGTTGATTAATGCAATGTATAACTATACACAAATTAAGCTGATTGAAATAACTTTGTCATATACTGTATATTATTGGGAGCTGTTTGCCTTTGGCTGGCTTAATCAGGCGTCGTCTACACTCATAAATCAGTTTTGTTAATCACCCTGAATATGAATTCAAATAACCCTACACTTTTGAGCAAATAAATGAAAGTTATATAAACAATTTCAAATCCTTTCGAAAAATAACGTTACTCTTTCTAAATTTATTGTAATATTTGCAAGACGTTTCTCTTAGATATTTTTAATATCGCTGTGTGTGGGTGTGTGTGCGCGCGCATGTGGTGTGCGTTTAGTCGGTCATAATAACAGCTAGAGTTGAAGAAAATATTAAATAGGGGAAGACGGGGTGAACCCGCTCATGGTTTGCGTAGCCCCACTAACTGCTCTGCCGACTATTCTCGTCTGCAACACGAGGGAAAGAAATAATAAAAAGGGGGCATTTATTCTCTTCTTATGGAATGTTATTACTCCTTGCTGACGTTCTAAACGGCCGCTTGGATGAAATAAATAAGTTTTAACTACCATTTTTTAAAGACCTTTCTTTGCAAACAAGCTATATTTGCATGCTAAGTTGACAGCAGGTGATATTATATATACACACACACATCCACACAGACACACACACACACACACACACAATGAAAACAACCAACTACGGTTATTATTACATCTTTCATTTTCGTTTAGTGTTTTTTTGTAGGATTTCATTCGGTCGGAAGTCTTTTAACAATTTTCTCGCTCTTTGACCAAATTCATGAAAAGTAGTAATGGACTCCACATAAACCATTTTAAATTAATCTAATATTCTTCTGGAAATGAATCTGTTTGAAACTATACACTAAACACTAATACAGTTTATGTGTGTACTTTTATTTATTAAGGTGTGTATTCTAATATTTTTAATAGTTATGTATTATTAACGCGGTTTGAATGATGGGCTAGACATGGAACCAGGTATGATTGGTATCATAAAACATAATTACATGTGAATCCTTAATTACAATGCTAATTTAAAATAAGATTGGCTTAAAACTTACACCATACTGAGAAGTGATAATAAGAATATCGTGTTTGGGCTACATCACTCTGTAGCTCAGTTTGCGGAAAGATTAGCCAGTACTAATGTACCGTTGCTCAGGGGACGCCCGAATGTACAGTTTACCCCGCCCATGGCTTCTTTGGTGCTGACTGACAGCTCACAGCTCTGAAAAATAACTAGACCAAATTATGTATCCCTACGCCGAAGCATATGATCTGCAAAAACATGTGTTTAGCAGCTGTCACTTCTGACAGTTAAATTTTAGGTCTATACAAGGAACCTATATTATTGTTTTATTTATTTCTATATATTATTGATCTTGATATGTTGATGACCTAAGATTAATTATTAATTTTTTCAAGAATACATCTTTATTTTTTAATTTAGCATTCAATACCATATTATTTTTTATTGTAATAAATAAATAATTTTTAATAAACGAATTCTTTTTCCAATTTTTGTTGTTGTTAATATTAGTATTATTAACAACATTATAAATGTGAAAAATCTGAATATCTTTTACTACACATAGAAAAAAAAGCCATAAATTTTTTTAACAGTATTATAACAAATTGGTGACCTGGTGGTCCATGGGTAAGATGTTGGACTTCTATCCTGGGAGTCCGGGGTTTAATCCTCGGTCCCGGCACAAATGTATCTGATTACCAAACCCTTCCTTCACCTCTGACAAGACGTGTATTAATCACAACTTGTGAATGTGAGGAATTCCAGGCCTCCACCGTGGTTCGAATTCCACGTTAAACTGTAGGTCCTCCATTTCATCTCACAATCACCCTACCATTACACATTAGCGTAAGTGCGTACAACCCGAACGGGTAGTAAGAAGCGGTGATAATAATAAAAATAATAATAATAATATTTATCAGAAAAAATTCTAAAGTTGTTTAAGGTAAGGAGTGGTAATAAAGATAAACTTATATAGAAACCTCATGAGTAGCTATAACATAATAAATGTATTGCTTTTCTATCGAATGAATTAGATTGTTTTAAAATTGGTATATGAATTAAGTGACTTCTAATATTCAAAAGATTGATTTTATTTTTCTTATATTGAGCTACAAAATGTCATACATAAAATTTTTCGATAAAGTGATACTATATCAACTGAATTAAACATGGCTTGACGACAAGTTTAAAATACACGTATAACATATTACAATTTATGTACGAAATTGGGATACAACAATTTAAGGACAAAAGCAGAGTTTAAAGATTTACAGTGTTGTAAATTAGGTAATAAAATTTAATTAGTGGGTTAGAATCACCAAATGAGGTATAATAAAGTAATGCAAATGTTCTAGCTACAATGTTATGAAGAATATAATAATTTTTATTTTAAGGTAACATTTAAAATCTAAGCCTTATATTGGTTCAGTCCCATTACTCCTTGTGAAAATCAGTCATTAAAATGATGCTGATTCATATTCTTCCGATATGTTTCGGAATAAAAATACCATATCATGAACACCATAAAATGAAATTAAAGAACCACGAAGAAAACTTGAGACTTAAGTTGTAGGAAAATCTATGATAAATAACTGGTATATTTATGATTTTGTAAAAGATAATTAATAAACAAACAAACTTACCAACGTCGTTGTGTGGGACACAATATGGAAGATGTAAGCAAATCAGGGTGTGGTTGGAAAGAAAAGATTGTGGCAAAAACAAAATACTAATGAAAAAAGAGCTAAGCCAGGTAAAGTTGTCATGAACACAGTGTGAACTATTGTTTGGTAAATTACTATTAAAACAGTGAATGTAAAATTACCTATGAAAGCAAGGATGGATAAATTGATTGAAAGGATAAAAAAAATGGAAGGGTAAGGAACTAATCTTTTCGACTCCAGCTCGAACGCTGGAAGGTAGAGCTGGGTAAATGAGGTTACAGGATTTTAATGTTTTTAGGTATAGGTGTTCACAAGAATTTGATTTTATAGTTATAATTGTTCATTAATGATTTATTTATTTTGAAATAAAGCTGCTTGAATGACAAAATTCTCGGCTGTGTTTAATTTCGTACCTTTATGAGATATGTGAGGAGGTTTAATACATTGCTATATTGGTTTGGATTGATAGCTAGAGTTTTTTAAATGGTCTGCACATTTTGATTTCGTCCTATTGTGTTTGAAGTCAGAAATGTGCTCTTTATAACGGACCATAAAATTTCCTTCAACCTGACCAATGCAGATACTATTTCATTCACGAAAAGGCGTTTATAGATTAAATTTTTATCGTTTTTATTTGAATTACTTTTTCTAAGATTCCTCTTTATTGAATTATTGGTGGAAAAAGCAATGTTGGGGTTATACTCTTTGATAATATTTGTGATGCGATGAGTCTCAGGACCAGTGTAGGTAAATTTAACACGTTTATTTAAACCGTTTTCTCTTCTCGTTAGATCTATTTTGGTTATCATTAGTGAGGGTGGTTGATAAATGATTAGACCTTAGTTTTTTTTGTTTAAGATTTTTGGATGGTAGAATGGGTATAAATAATGTTCAGTTTTAGTTTTGATAAATTGAATTACATATGATAAAATTTGAAGTTAGATTTGTGGGCGCTTGGTTTTGGTTGCTGAGTTTGAGATAAGGTATTGAGTTTTTTTGTTTAATATTAGATATCTACAATAAATGATGTTGTCAACTTAGATATTGATGAAGTATAAGGTTTCATTTAACCAAATAGGGTAATGTGATGTAGCTAATTCAAGATAAGTTTGGTAAGATTATTCGCTTAATGTTTGTAATTTTATATGAAGAAAAGATATTTCGCATTTGACTCTATTGATCACAATGTTTTTTTGAATTTTTAAAGTTCTTTGATAATTGCTTTTGAAAGAGAATGGAGTATAATATTTTGGGGCTATATGGTTCTTAATGCATTAATAATTGAAACATAGATGATCAAGTGTCTTCTTTAGTTTCAATTTAAATTTAAAAAAATTGTAAGAAAGTGGTGCCTGTGGAGAATCTCATAGCTTTTATAAAACATTGTTAAGTAATTTAAAGTAAGGAGTGGTAAGAATTAAAGTTAAAACCTAGATAGAAAACTCTGAAATAACAAAATATTTAGATTTTAAATCTAATGAATTAGATAGCTTTTAAATTGGTCGATAAATTAAGTGACTTTTAATATTAAAAAGATTGATTATAGTTTACTTTTAATGAGCAACAAACTGTCACATATAAAAAAATTTCAATAAATTTGTATAATATCCGTTTTTCTAAGCCATGCCTCATATTCCTCTTTAGTCCAACTCTTGGTCGGTAATTTTACAACCTAAAAGTTTTTTTAAATTTAAATTATTCATTTTGTGACTGGACATCTTTGATGTGAATATACTTAAAGACTTTAGTGCATTCATCTATTTAACAAATTAGCTTAGATAATAAGATAGATTTTAAAATTGTGGCCATAATAGCTGTGAAAATGTTTAAATCTTTTTTGAAATGAAAGTGCCTTTAATGTGTGTGTGTTGTGTAAGATTGTATGAGGTTTTCAATAACCTGTACATATTGATATGAAGTATTGTCAAGTACGATAATGGAAGGGCTCCTCGAGGCTAATCGGTAGCTGGATTTTCATCCAGGTTTCGAAATTTTCCCAGTTCATTTCCCCGTGATAATCTCCTGTGGTATTCTTTGATGCAAACAATAACTCAGCACCTTCCACAAAGCCCTTTCTTGAACCAGCATGTGAAACTATACATCTCTTGCCATCATTTATCATAGGCCTATTTATAATGACTTTAAATAATTTAACAAACAAAATAAATATCCTAGAAAATATGCTTAGGTCTATAAAATAAATGACAATGACAAATAAAAAGCTATCCTAATTAACAAACATCTATTTTATATTCACTACTCTTAAACAATTATAACAAAGTCTCTAATAAAAAATACAATAACTTATTACTTGAAGTCTTAGCCTGGTATTTCTTAAATAAACACTGGAGAAAGACTCGCAAGTAATTTTAATTGCACTTCACATATTTTTTTGGAAAACTACAGAAATTATAAAACTCGAGGTTAGCCTAGAGGGCAACACATAACAATCTTGGGGCTAAAATATTTATTTCATAGTCTTGATACACTTACATTTTCGAATAATGTATACCCATTGCTGATAAACACTCACTATTTTATTTTATCACACGCTTTAATGTTATATTAGATAAATAATTATTCAAAGATCACTAAAAAACCGTTTATTTTCAGAGGATAATACGCTCACACACCGAAATAATATTCACTAAAGAACACAAACCTTACTAAGTAGCCGAATTAATATTAAAAAAAGACACTGTATTATTTAAATTTGCAATAAAATTATTACCGGGTAGCATAGACACGACAAAATACAAATCAATAGTATTCAACTATAAAATATTTTGTTCTTCAACTTGTAGACTCACGCACGTGGTTTTATTAACTGTAGTTTATACGATATTTCACTGTTATAATGTATTTTAAAATTGTTAGATTTTGGTTATGAGAATAACCGTTTTGTTGGTTGCATAGTATTGAAGTTTTTTATTGCTGTTTAATTCTAATTAATTATTAAAAGCAAGAGAACGTTGAAAGTGACCTTATATGCTGAAAACAAATATGGCCACTGGATAGAAGCTACAACAGTTCGTGACGTAGAGGCACTTGTTGCAGGTTAGACGGCGAGTTGTATTAACACTCGTGTTTACAAAATGTAAACTTTATATTATTTCACAAACCTTTTGTATATTTTTCTTCTTTATTATCACAAACCATTTATTTATATTAAAGATATGTGAGGCGATTTATAAAAAAATTAATAACTGAATATAATACCATTAAATGTAAAATTTCACGCTCTATTTAACCTGTAATTGCCACAAGAGTTAAAAGAAAAACTAAAAATGAAATTACTAGACTTTTTTTTTCTTAAATTTGATAAAGGATAAATAAAATAATGCTGTAATCTTTGGGGAAGTGTTGTTAAAAGTGATTTATAATATTTTTAGTGATAATAATAGTAGTAATTAGTAAATAATTATTATTTTCAAATATGTTGACAAAAGATACTTTCAGACGATGTTGGCACTACTGATACTATCTGCTAGTTTCTGCTAGCTGTCATGAAAACCAAAGAAGTGATAATTCCACTGTAGCCTACTTATCGTACATCCTTTCCATGTTCCAATCCACTTCCTGATCCCTAACACACTATCGTAATTGATTTATATATGTAAGTGACTACCCGGAAGGTAGTGAGAAGGTGTGACAAAAAAAGAAGAAAAAAAGCATGTTCAACCATGTAGTCAAGGTGTTAGGAAGGGATTCCGGGATAATAAGGACCCTCCCCTTCTTCCAAAATGTCAAATCTTGTACAATATTCAATTAAAATACCCCTTTACAATGCATTTATTTAGTCATACTTTATCATGAAATTAACGAATGAATTATTGTAATCTATGTTACATGCAACTTTAGTGGTCTTTTGAGTGATTTAGACTAACAGTAATTGTCCAAGATCTTGTGTGTCCAATGTAGATAGCTACCAGATCATACAATATGAAAAAAAAATTAATAAATTTATTTTAGGTATTTAACGTACGCTTTCTGAACAGACTGATTATATTAGCACACGAGAATTTCTATTAACGAGCGGGAAAGGTCCTACAGAATTTTCCAAAAAATGTATTTTCACATACCCTACAGTGTTTTTTTTTACATGCCACAACCAACATGGGACCTATGGCTTTACTTAACCTCTGAAAGAAATTGTGCTACGTATTTTTATCGCTCAAAAAAATCAGTTGACTCAGGCTGGGTTTAAACTCACAAACATTGGGTCCTGAGGTAAGCACTTTACTCCAAGACCACCAAGGTCGACTAGTATAACTATTATATTAAATAAATGGAATGGAATTCCACACGGACTTTCTCGCTCTATTGTTAAAAAATTGAGATTTTGAGTCTAGACTTTAAATTTTATAATTTTAATTTTTAGATAATTTTATTAATATCCTCATTTGTATGTTTGTACCTATAAAAATGTTCGATGCTGGGTCCAGAAGGGTCAACACTTCGTATTAAAATTTTGATTTACAGTTTAAATTTTAACATTTTATTAGGTTTTGCACAAATTCATGTCATCACATTGCTATTCAATTCCTCATTTATAAATTTTTACCAATACAAAATGTAAATATTGACTATTGAGTCTAAAATGGAGATATATCATTGTTGTATAAACATTTCTCTTAAGAGGCTAAAGAAAAAATACTAAACTTTTTGAGAGCCTTACTAATATTTAATTACTCTGTTGTATTACAGAATTATTTATTAGTATCTCTTTAAAACTAAAGCTCACAAAATTGTATTAATATATTTTCCAAGTCGGTGACCTGGCGGTCTAAGGGTAAGGTGTCAGACTTCTGTGCTGGCGGCCGGGTTTCAATCCTCGGTCCCGGCACAGATTTATCTGATTACCAAACCCTTCCTTCACCTCTGACAAGACATCTTGTGAATGTGGGGAATGCCAGGCCTCCACCGTGGTTCGGATTCCACGTTAAACTGTAGGTCCTCCATTTCATCTCACAATCACCCTACCATTACACATTAGCGTAAGTGCGTATAGCCTGAACGGGTAGTAAGACGCGGTGCTAATAATAATAATAATAATAATATTTTCCAATATCATAGAAACGGTTGTTTTATAAAAATATATTTCATATAAAAGCTTTTCATTTTAATATTACTTCAATTTTGCAATGATAAGTTATTTAGTATCTCAAATAATTGTGGAGATACGGACATTTTCGCTTCTGTAAGGTACCCTAAAAGTTATTTTCATGTAAAAATGAAAATATCCGGATTATTTATAATCCTAATCAACGCCAAGATACAAATTTTAATCAAAATCGTTAAAGCCGATTATGAGAAAATATTTTTTTTTCTCTTTTAGCTTTTTACTAAACAACTCTTTATTTTGTGTTTAAAAAGACACACAGACAAACGTCATTGCAAAGACCACTTTTTAGGATTCGGAGGTCTTGAGACGTTGACATCCATCAACATTTTAGGCTAGATTATTTTTACGGTCGCAATAATTTATCTTTAGTTTTCAAAAAGTTTAATATATATGCGTATAGATTGAAAGTTATGGGTTTTATAAAAATATGTTTCTCATAAAAGATATGTATTATAAATAGGTCTACATATTTGCGACAATAAGTAATTTAATATCTCAAATAGTTTCGGAGATAAGACAAACCGTAGCACTTAAAGCCATTTTTCCGAAATATTGATAGTAGCCATTTTGTTTGGAATATTTATGAATGTTTATAAATTAATTTTAACCAAAATCATTATAGCGATTTTGAGAAAATCTACTTATTCTTGTTTTTCCCTTATGTAAACTAACATTAATTTTAGGGTTGGATATCCAATTCCAAAAATCTCTTGGGGCAATCTATGAAAACCCTAGATAACAAGTTTTAGCTCGATCGGTAAAATAGTTTAGGCTCTAGTTGGAGGTATAAACAGAGAAACAGACAAACAGACGGAAAGTCAAAAACCAATTTTTAGGATTCGGGGGTGGGGTCATGAAACGTCGAGATTCATCAAAATCTTGAGTTAGATTTTTTTTTGACGATCATAACACTTGTACCTGTAAGATAGCGAGAAAGTAAAAATGTAATACGTTTTAATAAAACATTACTAAAGGTAAATTGAGTATTGTGTTCCGATTACCCCCTTTTGACCTCTACCAAAGGGGGTGTTTTTATGGTTCATCCCCCTCCCTAAAATAATATTAGTAGAGTCTAATGCATTTGTGTATTCCTCTTCAACGCTTAGGCTAGCTAATCGAAGCTTATAATTTTTTTTATAATTTTATTCCCCCATTAGGTTTATAAATGGTTCATTTATTTGAGGTATTTAGCGTGATTTTTCTGAACCAATTGATTATATCAGCACATGACTTATACGCTTACTTATAGCTGGAACAGACACAAAATCAAGCCCCAGGCCATTAATTCATCACTTTGATATAGGGAACCTACTTCAACTATGATTAATTTTTCAGTCACGCCAGAAATCATACCCGGAACCCCTAGTAGATTATTTCAAAAGAATACAGGTGTTACTACAGTTAAACCTCAACAGGATCCTATAAACTACCAAATATAATTCTTGATGCTGCCCTGTTCCACCCCTTATGACATTGACTTCTAGATGTGCCGTACGACTGTCGCCCAACTCTTGCGTCAACTTGACAGAAGCACCAAGCTAGTTTGGTTGTATTTAAACTGATTTGGCTGCTAGAGTTATAAGTCTTATTCACAAATCTTTTCCTCGAGACATGAAATTTTAAACCTATGAAATGAAACTGTAAGAGAAATTACAAGTTTATTTGTTGATTTGACCTTGTGCTATGTACAATTTGGTGAGTGTGAATGATAGCGATGTGAACTTGGCTGTAAGAACACATTTTTTCCCTGCGGTAAAGGTGGCTTGAAATTAAGGTATCATTTCGATTTGGGGGTGCTAGTGACGTGTATGAGACTTTAGCTGTTTGGGTAGGATTTTTTTTTTCATTTGATGAAATAAAATATCTGGTAGGATTCTTTTTTTCGTGATATTTGTTTTATACGTGTAGTGTGTTGTGATGAATTAAACAGTACTGATTTGTCTATTATGATTGAATCTTCTCCAGCTGTTTCTACTCTAATTAAACATTTTAGTTTAGCTGTTGTTATTGATTGCAAGATAAAATATATACATTTTCATGGACAAAAGAAAAAACACAAATATCAACTATAAGGTTTTAAAATGTAAAATTATGCGAGTAACTAAGAAAATTTAGGAAATGAGAAAATTCGAAGAAAAATTTGCAACAAAGAAAATAACTTACTGCACATGAGAACGGATAAAATTAAACTTCGAGAACTACGTTATAGTTTTAGAGTTAGTTTTTGACAGGATGGGCGGCAATCACTTGGACACAGTAAAGTTCCATGATAACTGGTGGGGGCTGTTTAAGGGTCTAATTCAACAGTATTATCCTTGCAAGGCGAGGAGTGCTTTGTTATTATATGTAATGTGTTAATACAACAAATTTACTCTGAAATATTAATCATAATATTATGGTGTGGTTTTTTCGCACCTCATCTTAATACGCGTTCGGGCTATACATTCATATATTAATTACGCTAATGATTTTAGGGATTAGGAAAGGTTATAATTAGAGGAAGTATATACACGTTTGCGTGGAGGGAGGATGGAAAACCATTTTGGAATAAACACCCGTCATTGGCAGTCTAATCTAATGGAGAGGTAGCGCGTTAGACAATGAGGCCACCGAGGCGGGTATACTAGTGCATAACTACACATTTTTTTTACTAGACGTGGTCCAGAAACTCGCAATTAGTTCAATCATCACGTTCATAAGCATACAAATTAAAAAGATTTATACCATTTTTAATATAAATAAAATAAAGTAGACTAATTTTGTATTCGCTGTTACCTCCCACATCAAAATACAAACGCAATCATCAGTGTAGCCCTCTGCTGCCATCTTTTGACGGACAACTTCACCATTACTGTGTAATAAAGTTCTTATATGAGAAAAGAAGGTAGTATGTTGTGTGAGCGGGGGAGCGAAAAAGCGGGGAGGTAGGCGTTGGGTATCCGTGTGTGTGAGGGGAAGGATACAGTGTGAAGAAATAGTGGCATCGGAAAGGGGGAGAAGTGTCAGTCGGCACTCCAGGCAATTTCCGTGATATTCAATCACACGTGAAGAGTGTGGGCCAACATGGGTTTAAGTATCACCTTATTTTTTTGGTTTTAACAAGGAGAAAACATGCCCGAACTAGAAAGTTAACAGTAATGTGAATTTGATTGAGACTACACTTAAACAGTTTATATATGATTTGTAAAATGTTTAGTTAAGTTCGTGAAATGAATATGCCCATGTAATTCTTTCACTGATGCCGGAGCGCTAAGACATGTTTAAGACTTCTAGAAACCCCTCGTTATTTAAGAAGGGGTTTGTTATTTTAAAATATAACACATGACAAAATGCAGGTGAAAAGTATAAGCCTGTCACAATAAGATTTAAAATCTACATTCTAATTTGTATGGTTTTAAAAGTTAAGGCCTTTAATTTTCAATTAGGATTAACGCAAAATGTTGCAGTTCTGGGTTAGAGGTTAATAGTTATATGATATATATCTAATATTCCTCAATTAGATCATTTCAAACGGATCACGTAAAAATATTTTAATAGAATTAAGACTGTTTTTGTGGTTTTCTAGCTTCAGAAATGGCATTTCTTAAATATCTTACTGTAGTGTGAGGATATTTAAATTCAAATTGGCGTTGAAATCAGGGGCGGATTTACGACTCTGCCGCCCATAATCACTAGATAATTTGCCACCCACTTTTACTACCTTAATTTCTAACCCTCTAAATCCCCATTTAACCCATGCCACCCCTAATACACCAACACATGTATACCACACACACAAGTGATACTTGTGGAATAACAGATAAAAAGTGACTGCAATATTTTATTATTTATTATAGTGAGGTTTTAAAGGTAGAAAGTATTTAAGCACATACTTTAAAAATTTAAATAAATACTCTTTCATCATCACAACACACAAATTCAAAAATTATATACTTAAAAATATAAAGTCTGCATTAGTTGACTGTATAACATGTTACTACAGATAAAATATTAGCATGTACACAATAAGAAAATAGTCTATAGTATCTTTCGCCTTGATTTCTGCTTAGCGAACAGGTCGATGAGGCCAGAAAAATCTCTTTTATCCAATAAGTGACCTTTAATTAAGAATATTGTCAGTGAATCAAGGCGATACTCTGTCATGTTGGTACGCAGATACAGCAAACCACAAGAATCACACACACAATGAAGCCTTCAAATTATTTTAACCGAAATAAAAAAATATAATTTTTTTCGTCATTCAAAATTGGCCGCCTCTAAAATCTGCCGCCGTAAGTACGTGCCTACTAGGCTTATGCGTAAATCCGTCCCCGAATGAGTTTTATACGTTGTGTATCCCTAAATATAAAAACAGTCTAACATTTGGATTTGTTTAGTTATCTCCACGATGTCACGAAACTCTGTAAGTTAATCTCACTAGAGTTGTGGCGTTCATATAATTATTCGAATCCGTTACAAATCAATCCAATTGAAACTAATTGTTCCAAACAACTTACTTGATCTCATTCTTAATACTTTCTTTATAGGTCCCATTAGGTCTCACATCGGTGGGTACACGGACAAAGCTGTCGGTCTTTCCTTTTCTGGGTTTTCCGATATGAGTAGCTTGGAGTTTGAATACCGGCCGTGTGTAACTGTTTAAATAAATATATAAAGAAAATTGAATATAAATTAAAGTAGCTGAACTATAATATTAACTAATATACACTTTATATTATACAAACAAAAAATTTATTTCACTAGTTAAATATCCATTTGAAGTAAATTTCATCTTTGAAATAAACTTGCCATTATTTAACTTTACTATAAAAACTAAGCAAGCCAAAATAAACATATGTTTACTATTTAAAACTAAATTTAATCTAAGATCTTTGGCACGTCATTCTATATACAACAAAAATAAAAAGGAGCAGATAACCTGATATCATCTAAAAAAAGTTATATCACCGGCATAGGTAGTCACGCGGATTAATGATAAGCTCATCAAGTCTGGGCTGCCAGTGACGGGGAGGTCAAGGTTTAAATCACAGGTGGATATTACTCAGTTATTTTTCCTAAGAGGGTTGCCAATTTCCCTTCCCGCAAGTGAGGGTATACTTCCCCATCCCTTCTTAATTAATTAAATTAAAATGCATTTAGTCCAGACGAGTAGAGAGACGTGGTATAAAAATTTATTCCCTATTATCATATATAAATAATCTAATCTAATTTTGATTTTATTTACTCTGTAGTTCGTTATTGCACTGCCCGAAAGAGGTGTTAAGTTTGTTGAAATGGAAGTTTGGGAATTGGGTGGAGCAGATATATTTCAATGCAAATCAAATGGGTAGCACCGCTAGTAGTTCGGATTTGCATCTGAAAATGGCCCTTTAACTGGCACTGAGTTAGCACATTCTAAATTTCCACCTCTTTTCTTTGCATTCGAGCCCCCCCCCCCTCNGTTCTCGGTGACTGCGCATTGCGGACGAAGCATCAATTCTCTTCCAAGAACTACCCCCTAAGTGGAATGGTTTCCTGAATTCAAAAGCCCTCTGAGAAAGAAATGTAGGGAACGGAATTTGGAAATGGAAATTTATTTGAGTTTAGTAGACTAACTGATTTCAGAAAGAGATGGTTTTTATCAAGAATTAAGTCAATTTTTCACAGTTGTAGGGCGAAAGGGGGTTGGGTTGTGAGGTAACCCTACACCGTAAAACTAAATTTACTTCTGGCAGAGAAAAACATTTTAGAATATATCACATCCATATAAATTTAATATTTTTTTTTTGTGGTTGGAAAAGATTTAGGTTTGTATAAGAAAATAAAGATTAATATTTCTTCTTAAACAACATTGAAATATATATATTAGATGGAAAGGCTAATTTATATTCACATTAATAAGAATAATTTAATGACAGGTATAAATAAGTTAATACTAACATACTTTCCTTAAATGAACTGTCTCAAAGCCCGCATCAGTGGACATGCCGAATAAATGTCAAACCTATAGTAGTTTGGTCTGCCAGTCACTGGAAGGGCAATGTTAGAATCCTGGCAGTGGGTATACAAGGCGGTTTTTCTAAATGGTTTATCACCTGTTTTAAGCTAATGTTATAAGTTTGCCATTAAATTTTAGCTTACTATCCTTATTAGATTATTATAATTGAATGCACGGACACCATAATAATTATATAATTATATATAATTATATATATATATATATATATATATAGAGAGAGAGAGAGAGAGAGAGAGAGGATATCCAGTATTNTATATATATATAGAGAGAGAGAGAGAGAGAGAGAGAGGATATCCAGTATTGGTGGCGGAGAAGTCTAAAGAGGTATACTCACACTGCACTCGACTGTCGTTGACAGTTATGTTGAGGTTGGAATCTCAGCCAGGCCTACTTAAGGGGATTTTTCCTAAAGGATTTACCCCGTTTACTTCATGAAAACGCGGATAAATTTTATATACAGCCCTACTACCCTCAATCCTAAGCTATTAATTTAGTTCACTACAGATATCCTAAGTGGCTAGTAAGACTTAATGCGAAAAATATATATTTATTGCAAAAATAATTTAAACCATATGCATTAAAGGAAACGTAAGTTATGTGTTGTTGATTGATTAGGGAAAGACTAAGAATGAATTCAAGGACAATTGAAGGGGAGGAAAGCGACAAGACTCCCACAACAGAGAAGAATGAATAAAGCGCTTACATACGTTATCATACATCAACGTTTATTAGTTGAATGATAATGAAATGACAGAAGGAAAGAAACGCCTGAACGTTCTCCTACAACTTTAGGGAAGTTTATTCGTTTTCCGCTGCTCGGCTCAGAGCAACACAGTTCTAACTCACATTTATTTTGCCGTAGCAATCTAAAAATGTGCAGATCCCTTGAGATCTTCGTAGCATTTTCTAAATAAAGATTTCATTGAATTAATTAAATTGAAACTTATATCGGTGAGCACCAAGATTAAAATATCAGGCTTATTAAGCCTGTTTCTTTGGTGATGAAGAAGTTGAAGTTCAATTCCCGGCCGTATATATTGAGGGCTGAAGGGGAGTTATACTAAATGATTTTCCACTCTCCCTCCAGACAAATGAAAGAAAGTTTCCTGAAAGTATAACTTATTAGTCTTGACTACAATAGTATTTAAAATGCGTCTAGCTCAAACAGGTAATAAGATTAAGAGACTAAGGAGCAGTTTCATAGTCAGACTTAGTATGCCTCAAGTGTGGCACTATACTAAATACATAACGACACCTACTTAGACTAGAATAGAATGGGCCAGTTTCATATGCGAAAGTGGCCCATTCCATTCGAGTTTAGGTGGGTTTTTTGTATTTATTGTAGCGGTGCACTTTAGGCGTACTAAGTCTGACTAAGTGTAAACAAAAATTGAAAATATTTAAGAAAGCTAAAAAAAATTAAAAAAATTATTTTATGAAGCGTGTCATACAACTCTTTTGGTCCATCCGAATACTAACACTAATAGCGAAGGGATTAGGAAGTCAAACTTTAGAGGAAATTATGTACCTACACTTTCGTGGAGGGTGATTAGGAAATTAATTAGGGTAAACACCATCATTACACCCGACCGAAATTGGGACCCCAATTTTACCATAATAGGCTGTCTAGTCTATTTCAAAAAAACACAAAAAAGTACATTAAAGGTATTAGTGTTTCAAAAAGTTTACTCGGCACATTATTAATCAATAAAACAATATTGTTATGATTACATTAACAAATATTGACCTTCATAGCAATAAGTTACTCATAGTTTCATTCAAAAGCGTGTCTATATTGGTTTTTATAATTTTGTGTCTGTTTATTTATTTTCTAAATAAGACACTCTAAACAATTTGGAGTTCGGATGTAAGTCACTTTAGCTCTCATGTTATAAGGTGTCGGGGGTTGAGGGCAGACCTTCTATTCTATTACAAAGTAAAGTGAATTTCAAATGAGATTGTTGGAAATTTCCCAAAAGGCAATGTGGGAGAAAACGAGATTTTTGTTCATTACATTTAAATAAAGACCGTTAACAGAGCAAAAGGTATTTTTTCTCATCCACTTGAAGAAAAAAGAAAAAACACTAGCGAATCACTTTACGTCTTTCCTTCATCTTTCCTTTCTTTCTTTTTTAAGATGATTCGATCTTTTTCTCTTTCTCTCTACTCTCTTTACAAGTAGCCTAGATTATCAAAACAGGCTAGAGGTCACATTTTCACTAACAGAAGCAAAGAGGGAAAAATAGTGAAATGGAATAGCAGATTTTTTTATTTTATCTCTTCAATTTATTCCTTCTTGCTTTGTGTTCTACATTCTTAAACCTCCAATATTGTACCTTTTAGAGACTCAAATTTTATTTGAAAGGTTATAGTGGTTATAACTTTATTTACCGAGACTTTGAGAGTGAAAATGAACTTTAATAATACTAACTTAACTGATATAGGATTAAATAAAATATGTTGTCCTTGGATCGTAAATTCATTTTTTTGTAATACTTGTCATTAATGTAAAATAATTTATTTTAACATTTATTTAAAAATGCGTAAATGAGGTAAAAAATTGTAGACGAGTGTGGGAAAAGAGAAACATAGGAGTTTTAAGAATAAAAGAACATGCATGACTCGGCGTATGGTTGTTGTTGAAGTGAAGGACGTATGCAGGGATAGGGAAATGTGGGGAAAGTTAGTGAGGATAGATTAAGTACAGAGTTGTTTTTGAACACTATGCACAGTATGTACGTAAGTACGTACGTATGTATGTATGTATGTATGTATGTATGTACGTATGTATGTATGTATGTATGTACGTACATATGTATGTACATATGTATGTACATATGTATGTACGTACGTATATATGTATGTATGTATGTATGTATGTACGTACGTACGTACGTATGTATGTATGTATGTATGTATGTATGTATGTATGTATGTATGTA
>CABEEJ010004273.1:0-67012 GCA_901482245.1 Timema douglasi
TTGAGCCCGTATAGCTCCAGAGCAAGTTGACTCATCATACCAACACTTGGTGAGCAGTGTTCATGTAGTCCAGGAGTAGTTGAGCCTGTGACACTCCAGATTCGTACGCTCCATGAGTTGTAGAAAAATGGTTGCTGTGTGCTGCTTCTCCCGCTAGCAATATTGCAGGGTGCTAGAGGACAAATTAATGTATAGGCACATTATCACAACTAACCAGGATTGCTGCTATTTTCATAACACAAAATTCCTGATATTGTCTAGGCTTTCTAAGCGATATTCCCTTTTTTTTCAGACATTTTAGAGAGTATAATGGAAGAATAGTTTTAATTTGAAGTCCTGCCATTGGTATTTTAAACAGGATTATTCTACCTTGATGGGAAAATTTATACAATTTCTATGCAAATAAATGTGTTTTTTTATCATCGCATCTTACAACCTATTCAAGTTATACACATATGATAACTACTCTAATGGGGTAAGAATGAGGAAGGAAGCTTTTAGAGGTACTTTACCCCTGTGTGTGTGGAAGGAGAGTAGGAAATAATTTAGGAAAACACCACCCTTAATGACCCGACAGGGACTCGAAGCTTGATCTCCCCATCATCAGCAGGTCAATCTTACAAGAGAGTGATGCTTTAGACCAAAGGTGGGCAACATATTTGTCAATGTAATCACAAGTGTGGCAAATGTAGAAATGAAATTTGTTACACCGTGTAAAATTTGTTAAATTAAGTGGCTCAATCAAACATTTAAAACCACACACACTGTTAGAACAAGTTTATTCAAAAAATGTACACTTTGACTACTTAGCTGCAACTGCCTCAAACGCAAATGATGAAAATTTTCAGATTGAAAATGTAAGACAATATGGTGAGAAATTTGACAATATTTTTTTGTCTGAAAAGCTTTACTCTAAGCACATGTGGAATGCGGGAAATATCAAGTTACAATCAGCACACACAGTCAGGAAAATTGTTATTTTACAGTAAGAGCTGGCAAACTCAAATTTGCCACACTTTCATGGCCAATTCACCACTTGTGGCAATTGGCAATTGCCCACCTTGGCTTTAGACCATTCCAATGCCGTACCCAGGGGGAGTTTTAGGGGTTCAAACCTCCTCCCCCCCCAAAAAAATTTTTATGAACAATATATATATATGGCTTCATTTATGGTTCAAACAATATCAAAATTAAGATACAAGTACAAATTAAGGGGCTATGTTACCATAAAAAGCACTTCAGATAGTTTCTAGAGGTGTTTAATATTCAGAGTTTTTCCTAGACTTCGGCAGTTAGGGGGTTATTTTACCATAAAGAACACTTCAGAAAGCTTCTAGAGGTGTTTAATATTTAGAATTTTTCCTAGTCTCTGGCAGTTAGGAGGCTATGTTGCCATAAAAAACCCTTCAAATAGCTTTTAGAACTGTTTATCATTTATAATTTTTCCTAGCTTCTGGCAATTAAGGCATGTGCCCGCCAACCCCCCCTAAAATTATTGGCTGGCTTCGGCCTTGGACCATTCTGTAACTGAAGCGGGCCAAATAAATGTTTCAAAGAGAAAAGGTTGAAGGGGGAAGGTGACACGATGATATGATGGATTAGGGATGGGACCCTCGTATCCATCAAATCCGTAAAGATATTTAAAATTTCAAGGATTGAAGAAAATTTCAGTCCCAAGCTTTTTTTTATAGCTCTAATACTGCTTTTTTGTGGTCAGAACAACTTATAATTAAACTTATAATTGTAAGATGAATTTAACAACTAGGCCCCAGACCAGTAATTTAACACTTAACTGAATTATGAGTGTTATATTGAATGAATTATAAGAAAGAATAATAACATTTAAATGCTATTTGAATTTTCTATGTTTCTATTATATTTATATTTCTTATTATGTCCATAATTTTTTCCAAGATTCAAATTTGGATATAAATTGGAGATTTAGATTTGAGATTTACATTAATATAATAGTGGATTCAGCCCAACTGTATATTATACATATATTCAAATCTGTGCATTTCTTCAGTTCGGATTTTCTTCCAGATATGTGGCAAATCCTGACCAATACTATCCATCAGAAACTTAAAAGATGTTTAAAATGAGTGAACAGAGTGAGTACTGAATACTACCCACATCATAAGTCATGTGGTCTAAGGTGTCATAAATGAAATAGACTAGATTTACAATGATGGGAAGGTTGCGGTTCAAATCACAGCCAGGTGTGATGGAGTGACAGTGTTAAGGGAAATTAAATATGCCCTAGGAATGATTATTAATAATAAGGGCCAGTAGTAGGAGTAAAATAGTAGTAGTTTTCACCTTCTGTCCACCAATTTGATGGCAGAATACAGGTTCTGCCAGGCTGGAAGGACCACTAGTGGAAACATCACATGCACTACTTGTGTTACTGTAACCTCCACGAATAAACTGATTGCTTCGCCACCGGCTCCTGAAGAAAGAGCAATACAATGATGGGCTATCAAATCATGTTAGAAAGAGTTTTACTGAGCTAATTAAAATAGTGTTCAAGAAAGAAAACAGATAAAAGAAAGAGATGAACAAACATCGTACAAATTGTATAGTGTAACAAGGAACACAAATTAACACTGCTGTCAGTGGAAAAAGAAGAATACAGTTCACACTTGACACTATTATGAGTGGACAAAGAACAACACAGTTCACACTTTACACTCCTGCTACTGTACAAAGAGATAATGCTTGCCCCTTGAAAAAACCAATTGTTACTCCTCAATACCTAGAACTAGGTTTCATTCTATCAAGACTCTCTAGGAAGCTGTATGAAATGTACAACAAAACTATTTAGAAGAGGAAAATGAATGGGAGTAAAAATAAAATTGGTAAAGAACACTAAGAAACTTACAAAGAAACATATTTTTTAAATTGTGATGTTTAGCATCAAAGTTAGTGACGGATAACATTGTGTACAGTAGGTTCAAAGTCACTGTGTTAAAATTTGCCACAATTAAGAGGGCAGACACTGCTTTCTCTATAGTGGCATCCTTAATAAAGGCTTTGTTGAACAGTCCACTAGGTCATATGCTGCTATATTTTCATTTGCATGGGTCTTCATGTGCAAATCATCCTCTTGGTTGAAGGTGTTTTTTCAAGGGTGAGAAGAAAGTGAGGTCTAATGGCTGAAGTTTATGGGACGTATGGGGTGGGATTGTTACCATGACAATTCCTTTTTCCTTGCAAGAGTTGTAAATATCAAAGGATATGTGGCTACCATGGTTGTCTAGTAAGAGCAGTACTGGATCTTCAATGGAAAGCTTTGTGTGGTTTCCGAAATGTTAAAGTCATTCATAGAATAAATGTTGGTTGTTCCATCCATTCTTTGAACATCCATATATAGCACCCATTACTTAACTGTGGTGACATCCGCTTTCTAGGAAAAACAAACAGAGGTAGGATGTATGATCCTGCAATACTAAATCAACAGATCAACGTAACATTCTTTCAAAGCTCCCATGATATTGCACCTTCTACTGGCTTTAACCCTTTTAGTGCCAAAATACGTCCAGGCGTTTGAACAGTAACCCTATCAGTTTCGTCCACATTGTAAATTCTATTTTTTTTAAACGATACTTTTCCATGATATCTTCCAATTTTTAAAATACAGATTAACATCTTCTGGATTATAGGCATTTATTCTATTGATACTAGTACTTTCTGGGTTTATTAGGCTAATTTTACCCTGTCTTTTTTATAAAAGAAACAACCTGTCCTTTCCAGCTAATCTTAAGTCTGCATTGAAGTTGTTTGGAATGTTGTTTGCTTCGGCAAACTTGAATGCTACTCTACGAAGTTCTATAGAAGACATGCCATAAAACAGTTTTGCTAATTTAATGACATGATCTGCCAATTCATTCTCTTGTTCCTCGAAAAAAGTTGAATTTCTGCCAAGTTTAGGGGGGCCTAAATTTCCAGACTTAATTTTGGTTTTAAGTGTAGCCTCGTGAATCCCAAATGCCCTTCCTACTTCTCTCATTTTTCTTCCAGACTCTATTGCAGCTAGGGCATTTTGTAATGTCTGTTGTGTCAATTTACATTTCTCAGTTTTCCTCTTGTAATTTTGCGGCATCAATAAAATAAAAGTATTATATAAATAATTTGTTTTACTCACTGAATTGTGTGAGGGGTAATAATACCATTCAGTGTGATACATGCATGAGATTGCCCCATACTCCAACTGATGAAACCATTAATAAATTTAACTGAAAACTATATATTATATTAGTGATTATCTCTATATTAAACATGTAATGTAAAATAGCTAGGTCAATATGTTTAAGTTGCCCTTACCTTTAAAAAACAAAGCTTCAAAAGTGATAGCATAGGAGTAAAAAACAAAATTTTCCCATTCATGTCCACAAAAGAACATCTAAATGGTGGGAGTGATCGTAGTTATAGTTGTTTTGTCTCGAGGAAGAGTACATCAATAAATGGAGTCAACAATATGTCGTTCTAAATACAAAACTATGAGTGTGTGGTAATACCCACCCAAGTAGGATTCCCCTCCTATTCCCAACTCCCATTGGCATTGAACAAAAATTAGGTAAACTAGTGTGGTGAATCACTTGACAAAACTTTAAAGTAATTAAACTGCATGTTGTGATATATACATTTTTACACTGATACCTATTTACTTATTAAAAATATATAAATATGCACAATATAAAACATTTTAAAACATATATAGAAAGTAGACATTGTTTTTTAATGCTATACCTTTTACATGCTCCTATATAAGTGTCATGTTGTTATTTACAGTTTTATTTAGGAAGCGGCGATGCACATTTAAAACTCCCTCCTGATGAGTTCCGATAGAATGAAACCGAGGTCGGGGGATTGTGTGGTAACGATCGATTTTCTTCAAGAGACAGCCATAACCTCTTTTTTCAATGACAACGATGTAAAGTGTGAACTGTGGTCTTCTTTTCATTGTAAAAGCCATATTGTGTTAATTCCTTTTATAAGTTTTTATCTGCCTTTCCCGTAACTTATTACCAAATATAATTTAAAACATATATTGAATTTGATTTGGCTTTAGGAATTGTTTTTATTTGACTTAACTTCAAAAATAAAATATGGACTTTGCACAACCCTAGTGATGGTAATTCCTTAAGACTGTATAACAAACTGTGTGGGTGAGAAACAAATAGAAGGATCAATTAACATAAAAGACAAACATAAGCGATGTAATAGAAAGAACATGAATGTATTGTAAATAGCAAGCAGTACTTGAATAACCAAATGAAGCAATTTTTTCAACTTTTATGCTGTTATTAATATTACCTGATAGTCCGAGATGGAGGAGGTATGTTTGAACGTTGAGTAAATCTTTTCAGCAGTTGAGTGCAATGTTGCCCAACTTCCTCCTCAGAAAGGTCCTCCATGACCTCTGCCCCTCGACCACCAATCCAGCCCAACAACACTGCACGGTGGTTTGGAGACACATCAAAACCTGTCAGGTCCCTCACCCATGACCAAACCTGATATGGAACAGGGAAACACCCAGCTAGAGTTAGACCATTTCTGATGAGCATGGTTATAATATGTCATTGAATAAATATGAGAGATTTGTAGAAAATGAAGCACAAATAAAAGAGAATAAAATTTTAAAACACTTTCAAATATTTACAGATTCTGTATTTGCCTGAATAAAGTGTGAGGTTTACCTCCTAAAAATATCTTTCTAAAAACTAGAGGTCTGCGAGCTTGAGTTTTTTCATCCGAGTCGTGTATCTCTAAAAGCTCCTGAGTTCAATTATACTCGTAATTTTAAAATGTTAAGAGTATATATTTGTTTATTTTAAATGTCAATATAGATCACACCTTTAAAATTTCAGATCTAAAAAAATACTAAAACATATGTTCTTAAAATATGAATGATATTCATTTTTATAACTATAAATATGTTTAGAAAAAAAGTTAATAAATGGAAATATCGGTTTTTAAATTAGAAATAACACAAATAAAACACAATTTTAAAATAATAACAAGACTAAAAAAAAATAGGGCCGTAATAGAAAAAGTAATTAAAATGGTTTCAACACTCCTTTACTAAACTTCTCAGTCTCTACGCATATACCACAAAATCAATCATTGTTCTCGAATCCCCCCTTTTCCATGTATACAAGTGAATATCTTTGGTTTAACCATGTGTACGACACAAATAAACCTTTTTATAAACACAGGCTTACTAATTAATTACCATTCTCATTCACCCTGTCAGCACTATGCCTTCCTAACACTCTTTCTGAATTCTCTCTTTGGGTACCCACCCATCCATTCATATCTCCTAACAAAATGATTATTTCACCCAGTTTACATGCATTCAAGACTTCATTGAGATCATTCCAAAACTTCGCTCTCACATTCTCGTCTTCACCTTCCACCGGAGCATAATCATTAAACAAAAAAATTCTACGGATACCTATTTTCATACATACCCGTAGAAGTCTAGATGGCACCAACTCATATCATCTTACAAACAGCTTAGCTGTTGGGCTAAGGGTTAAACCTACTTCCTACACCTGACCACAGTGCTAGGATACCATCACTTACCATCAAAACATCTCTCCCTTTCTACTTGATTTCACATACACACAAAATATCAATTTTTCTTCCAATAATTTCTTCTAACAGCTCATTTTCTTTGCCACACACTCCTCTAACATTCCACATTACAATAATCCATATTTTCACCAGTTTGTCAACTGACAGACCCTTCAGTTTTAACCTTGACAATATTCACTGCTTATGGTAAGGACGCTGTACCGATCAGGGTTGACACATTTTAGCCAGTATGCTACAAAGTCTTAACCTGAGTGCGCTTGCACTATTCCTGCAAACCAGTATCCTTGCTATAGAGACTGCCTTACCGGCCAGTATACCATTGCCCGTGTCACTACCACTAGGAGGTGAGACAATGCACCGATACACCAAGTGTTAATCACCTATTTTAATAGTACAGCACTACCTGTATTGAAATTCAATTGTTTGCCCCTTCCAGAAATGTTACTCAGCAAGGACAAATTATATTGTGAATATATTTTATTTCAATTATGTGCATGTCCCTGGTTAAATATTCATACACACATTCATTAAACGAAAACCTGGCTTTAGAGGAAAAATATCCCAGACCCTTGTGATTGTGTTTAAGGCAGGTTTCACCATACTTTTTACATCCATTACTGTTTCTAGCCTATGGCCTGGGTAAGTTTTTATTCAAGTTATATATTTTTCACTGTCGGCTTGCTAGGCCTGTCGTAGCTTCATATGCCTTGGACAGGCACAAAATCCATTTTCCGGCCGTTAATTTGTCATGGTGAAAGGATAAACCCATATTTCACCAACGATAAATTTTTTGACCATGCCGGGAATTGAGAGCGGGACCCTTAGCTCAGTAGACAGATATGTCTCCGACTGAGCTTAGGTGTCAGATTTATCACTGTACTTTATTTGTGAATCTAGACGATACAAAGATTGACTTTTAATGATAATGTAGTTTTATTACACGATTGACTGAAAATTGCGATGAGATTGACACCTACCTTAGACCCTGCTGTCACAAAAGCAGGTTTCTTTATTTATATACGTATAGCAAATGGTATTAAAAAGTAAAATACATTATGGTAGATAAGGTAAAGGTACCAGTAGTGGATAGTCTAAGTAGTAGTGGCCAGTGAAATGCTTTTTCTTTTAAAGTAAGAGTTAAGGTGTGTGCTCAAATATTTCAGAGGTTTCAAAAGATTTATTTAACCTTTCTTGAAGATCATCAATAATAATTTTGGCGTCCCCCCACATAGTCAATATGGCGTAAATGTGAAGTTAGTGGAGCCTTGTGATGAGTTTTATTTAATTCCTTGTAGGATTTGTTAAGGAAGTAAGAAGTGAATAACTTTTTTTATAGCTTTGGGTTGAATCCACTATTTTACTAACATGAATCTCAAATCTGAATCTCTAATTTACCTTTGAATCCAGAATCTTGAAAAAAAATTATGAACTTAAGAGGAATCTTAACTACATGTTTTAGGGTGTTGATCTATACCAACAAATTAACATACATTTGCATAGTTCAAATCACCTCGTGTTCTGCACTATGTCGAGACCATATGAGCTGGAATCCTCTGATATCCGAGCTCCACCAAGGATCCTTGTAGACTAGGAATATTTTGTTGATTGTGTCAAATCCCATATCTTCAATAGCCTGACAACACAAAATTTTACATTAAAAGTCAAACACAATATTTAGATGGAAACAAAGGGTAAAAAAGGGCATAAAATGTGTGGAATAAATAAAAAATGAGTAGGATACCAAGATAAAAACCTACACACCTACCAGAAAATTGTTAGTCCAAAAATTCCCATTTAAAATAAATCACATTTGTCTTTAGATACCCGCCTTGGTGCGTAATTGGCTAACGCGCTTGTCGTGTTGAGCTCATTACTGCTGAGGACGGGGAGATCAAGGTTCGAATCCCGGTCGGGTGAACTGGGGGTGATTTTTCCTAAATGGTTTTCCACTCTCCCTCCACGCAAATGCGGGTTCACTTCCTCTAATTCATTTTCTGGGTCAGATTAAAATAGTTAAAGATGGTTTGAATGAATAAGTCAAGAAATGTGTTTTGAACATAATTAAAACAATATTGTATCGATTTCAATAATGAGAGATTTATACTAGATTTAAGTAGGTGTTATGTTGTTTTTAAATATATTTTTTTTACTTGTTAGTGTATCTAATAGACCCATTCTATAAAATACGTACCAGATTCCTAATCGTTCCTCTAGTTAACAAATACATAGTTGTTAATTTATATCCTCTTTCCTAATAAAAACAGACTTCCTCTTACCCGAACCATCGTGGTGGGCAGGTTTGGTCGAAACATGGTTCTATGATTCTCTTTGAGGTACCCTAGAGAGCATGTCACTATCACATGGCGGGCCACAAACCGAGAACTATCACAGCATGTCACAGATACCGGGTGCACATCCAGCTGGGAGTGAGCCCCACTCATCTGCTTTGAGAGCGATTTCAATTCACCATCTCCTGCACATGTTAGCAGAGTAATATTTTACTAAAATAATTTTTCATAGTTTGGGGAAAAGAGGAGGGAGCTGGTTAAATGTGTGTGTATTTGAGGAAAAATAGGAAGGAGGGATAGGAACAGACACAGTTCTATCACTCGATAAAAAAGTAATGCCTGCCTCTTAAAAGAAAATCTGTTGCTAACTTACAATTCCTGGATCTGTTCTATAAAAACTTTATAAGGGGAAGTTTCCAGAAGAGGTGATCAAACAATAAAAGGAAGAAAGGAAACAGTGGTGGTAACACATCTAAAAAGAATGTATATCATAAAGGACAAACAGATGAAACATAATGTAAAGGATCTAAATAAATTGTAGGGGTGTTAAGAGGTCACGTTTTAAATGCGGACAAAACAAAACTTTAAATATGAAAAGTAAGTTGAAGATAAAGGTTTTTTTTGTCGTTACATAACAATACTTTTCATTTTTAAAACATCCCTTAAGTGTATCTAGGTATACAGAAAGGCTTAGAGAAAAAAAGTCAAAGTGCCCTAAATTATTTTGTGCTGACATCTGAATTTATCTACAATAAGTTAATGTATTGATATTATTTGATCACTAGTCTGTGTTAAGATGGTGTTTAGTAGGACGTGTGTTAAGTGGGCTATTTCAAATTTGTTAATAATATTTCAGAGTTTTTTCTTTCTTTCAAAATGTTTCTAATATGTGGAGGTTAATGTGGGTGTTGACGTCAAAGCAAAGTATATTTGACCAGGTCTACATTACTTTTGACATTTTGAAGCTTCGCAAAGTCCTAATATGTTGTAAATTTAACTTCATGGGAAAAATTACTTTTTCATTTTCACTCAAGAGTAAATTGAGATTTTTCTTAAATTCTTGTTTGTTTAAAAAATAACGCTGATGGATTAGTGTTTCAAGATTAACTTACAAAACATACACTGAACTATTAACTAAATCACTCTAATAATTAATGTAAGACACTTTGTTTTCATTAAAATTATTTTGCTTCTTGTAAAATCTCCCCTTTACAGTGGTTATCACCTTCATAACATCACAATTATGTTCATTTATTAGTATCATTATCATTGGTCACACATACCTCTAAATCACTAGTATATATTGATTGATATAGCACATCCACCTTTACTGACATTGTTAATAAAAATAATGTCATCCCCACCCCCACCACATGTATTGATTACAATCATCGTAATTATTTCAAACTTTACTATGATTTGACCACTGCTGATTGGTTTTGTGTTTATTCACTTACTATTACTCAGCTACTGATAATTTTATCAAATTAATCTTAAGGAAAATCAAAACTCATATTCCTTAAATTCCTACAAATTTCCTAAATTAATTATTTTTTATATGCTTAAATACAATATCATCTCGAATTGAAAAAAGTAGTTCTTGCATACCCCTAGTTATTAGTGTTATAGTCTTAGAGTTGTATGGATAAATAGTTTAGTTACAATTTTTAACCTTTTATTTTTTGCAAGACTATACTATTTTGTTAAGCTGTAACATTTTTTAGATATAAATGAATACTGTTCCATATATCTCCTCTATCAAACAATGTTGCGTATATCATTAAACCATGAAAAATGCTCACCTATGCTAACCCCCTGCCAATCCACCATCTCTACAGGACAGTTGAGACGCAACATTCCTGATGGCAGGTCATCTACTAGAGATTGGACAAGCGAACTGTATCCATGTTTGAAATTCATATAGTCCTTTCCACCAGTGAAACAATAGTTACCAAAAGCCTTTGCCGAGAGCTGATCCAGCCGGGTGCAGGAGTTGTCGATAACATGAAACCTATCGCAGAAAATAGGATCAGGCTGCCATCTTGAGGGTGCACATGCAAACACACAACTTAGCACTGGTTCGATTTTTTTTTAAATCGCTCCATATATAATTTTAGCATCACAACTTACTACATGTTTGGGTTATACGCCTATGTATTAATTACAATAATGTGTAAGGGATCAGGAAGGTTGAATTTAGAGGAACTGTAGCCACATTTGCATGGAGGGAGAGTGGACATCCATTTAGGAAGAACCCTCCTCAGTACACTCAACTGGGATCAAACACCAATCTCCCCATCTTCAGCAGTCTAGTCTATCGCGAGTACATCAAGCCAGGGTTTGAGTGATGACCTCCCCATCATCAAAACAACCATCCAAATGAACTTGAGGATAAGACCACGTACTCACCAAAGCAGGTGCACTGTCTCAATCAATCACAAACCAAAATAACTTTTAATAGGGAAGTGTGAGTCTACTTTTTTTCACTTCAAGCCAAGTTTGAATTGAAGATATTAAAGACTTGAAAATATTTCGATTGAGACGAAAAAAAAATCTCAATATTATTTCCTAACTTAAAAATGAATTTGAAGAAAATAAAAATAAAATAACTGCCCTAAAATAAATTAATAAACCAAACCGAGAATGTATTATTTCTAATTATAAAGTAATTAGCCAAAAACAAGCTGCACTTTTTTCCCATAAATAGATAACTTTTTTTCTATAAACAGTATGGCTCTGCGAGTACTCGGATTTATAACTTCAAGCCGATATCATCTACATTAAATAGCCTATATTTACCATTGCGTTTTAAAAATGTATTTGACCATACATCAAGAGGAAGCTCGAAAATGATAAACCTACAAAACTTTTGATCTTGACCCAGAGCTTTAATCATATGCTCAGCTCGAAGCTCAAAATCTGAGTAGTTGCAGACCCCTATCTTACATTACAATTTAACAAATCATAAATGGTATACTCATATACTAATGAACATATTATTTTAAAATTTAATTATGTTAATAAAAACCAAATATGTATTAACTATTAAAGTTATTTAAATTTATTTGAATGAAATAAGAGACAAATATTTAAAATAAAATATAATGTTTTAAACTTTTTTTAATAGTTTAAAAAATCAAGGCATATTGAATTATAGAATCAATTTTCAAATATAATGTAATAGTAAGATAAACATTTATTATAAAACAATTCAACATTTCTAAGCAGAGTATTGAAAAATAGGTTTAGATGTGCAGATTTAGCAATGTGTATATGTAAACACCTGAAATTCTCCTTAAACGAATAAATGGACACCGAACACCATGACACCTCAAGAACCCAGAAAACCCAGTTTCAGCACATGCCTGCCATAACCTTAACTTTGAGGACTATTACATTGACAAAGCTTTAAAATCATTCAACAAAACCAAATGAATGTACAAGTTAAGAATACGGGAAATGGCACATCAATGGATCACAAGGTCTATAAAACCATCCAAAACTAAATATTTGTTAACTAGGCTTTATTTCAACCCTGTTGCAACACTAGCACCATCTACCATCCACAGAATAGATGAACCTCAAGAGAATTTCAAATCCCGCTGAGAAGAACTCATCATTCACAACAAGTTGAAATCACTGAAGCTAGCTTCCTGTTCAGTCTTACAACAAATAATTTCTGAGGAAGAAGCAATGAAAGCATTGAAATATTGAAGTATGTGTGAAAATATGTTAGTGTCACACCCACCCCTCTTTAATACTGTATCGTGGGCCTAAAATCTTTCAGGATGTGCTAAGGCCGAGGATAGGGGGAGTTGATTGTGTATATGACTGTGTGGGTTCAAGAATGACAAACACTTGATTTTTAAGGTTTTTATTAGTGCTTCTATATCTAGTACAAATGTGATGTTAGTGATATAAGGATGAAAGAACATGAAGAATATTCAGAAGCTTGTGACAAAACAAGATTTTGCTAGGAATAACTAATGGCCTGTCTGACACCTAGGTGATCCCTACATGGTTTCCGAACCCCGGTACTCTGGGCTTGAGCGATAGCCCTCTACCACAAATAATGACGAACCAGCGTCCTAGCCCGTGTAGCCCGTGTAGTCCCAAATAGGACAGAGTGACCCCTAGACTGTGATGTTGATTAATCAGCCCTGAATGGTTGGATACACTACATTTTATCCTGCCCTCTGGCCTGGTTCCTATTTAAGGAATGCTGACAATCTTTATATGGTTGTAGTGTTTTTACTTTTATCTTTCTACAAATACATTATATTTATTTATTTCATATTATATTTTGCTTAGTGCACTTTATTTCATACATAGGGCCAGTTTCATAGTCAAGCTTAGTACGCCTCAAGTGCGGTGCTACACTAAATACAAGACGACACCTACCTAAACTCGAATGGAATGGGCCGTTCTCACATAGGAAACTGGCCCATTCCATTCGAGTTTAGGTAGGAGTCGTCATGTACTTAGTGTAGCGCCGCACTTGAGGCGTACTAAATTTGACTATGAAATTGGCCCATACTGTCTATATTTGTATTACCTGCTATGCCAATCTAACAGCTGTAGTCTCTGTTGTCGGCCCTCTTCGTCATAGTCGCAGTGATCCAAGTAATCCCTGAACCTAGTATTGAGATGCTGACCAATAGAACAGGGATGATCCTTTTGAGCACCAGGCTCCAGTGCAAAATTCTCACACTCCTCCAATATCCGCGCTACCTCGCCACTCACTTCCTGAACTACACCCAGCGGGATGGCAACGCCGTCCTCCCTCAGGTACAGGCCTGGTCATAATGAGTTGCAACACACTTATGTTAAGAGTTAAGAAATTCACTTTAATGCTAATATAAAATAAGGTGTGAATATTTAATATATCTCTTTAAGTAAAACCTTTTTTCTCCTTATGAGGCAATTGTATTATATTTGAAAGAAGTTACAGGAAACCATTTAAAAGGAACCAACATAATATGGCTTTTACAATGAAAAGAACAAAGTTCACACTTTACATTGCTGTCACTGGACAAAGAAAATCTAGGATGAAGAGGGGATGAAAAGAGTAAACAAGAGTGTAGTGTTATTTCTGAAAATGTGGATGATGATAATATCACCTTCACCCTCAGCGGAAATAATGTCCGACAGTAGCTCCCTTTGGTGCGCCAACTCCCATACAGCATTTCCTTCCCCATGGACCCACTGGGCGCCCATTTCTATCCAGCTACCCTCATCATCCAGGGGAATTGACAGGATCCGTCCGCCCGGGCAGCATTGTGCTGAGGAGTAAGTGCACCACTTGTGTACTGACACATATTCAGTCATAAACCTAAAGACATCTGACTACAAGTACTACAGCATAAGATGCCAATTATTCAATGTCAAATCAGAAGGCAACTAGTTATATCTAACCTAAGTCTGTTCAAACTTTTGAAATTTCAAATGTGAATCTAGATCTTACAAAGATTTGGATTTAATTCAAAATTTTGAATCTCAATATTGGAATATTTGGATTCAATTTGGAATTTCATATCTAAATACATCCTATATTTGAATTCAATGGACTTAGATCAAAACATGAATCTATAATTCATATTGTTTTACAAATTAATATACTCAGACTGGAAACAAGTTGAGTGGTGGAGTAAAAAGAACAATTAACTTGAGTTCCAGGTCGAAAAGGAATGATGTGGGTGACAGTTGATTGTGACAGAGAGTATCTTGTATTTAAAAGAGTTTCAAGGTTCACCTTTTAGAAGTTATTAATCAACCTTTACACTATTATTAAAAATGTGGTGTAATATTTATTTGATTTTTCACCTTTTAAAATTAGTGCTATTAATTACTCCTAAAATTTATATCTAAAATGTTTTGAAATATTTTATTATTAGATTGGATTCGAAAACTATAAAAAAGTAACATATTTAACACATATTTGATTTGAAACATTATCACAGTAAGACTAAAATAAATCATTCTATTCAACCCTCAACCAATTTTTTTAAATAAAATATTTGATACAGTTCGTTCTTTTTAGGCATAATATTTGATTTAGATTTGATTCCAGTGAGTTAGCCAATATTTGGATTCAATTCAAAATTGAAAATTATGGATCCACACAGGCTTAATTTAATCTAACTACATAAGTTTTCACTAAATTTGTAGTCATAAATTGTAGGTATTTGACATATACTTTTTGATTCAATTGACATGTCTTACAGACTAATTTAAAATTTTAGAGTAGACACAACACCTAGTCCCCTTATTGTTAATTAATCACTGGGAAAGAAAATACCCCACTTTCCCAAATGATAAACTTTTCGAGCATGCCAAGAATCAAACCTGGCACCCTTACACCAGTAGACAGACGTGGTACTAACATAGCATGTCTAACAAGTTTTGGGGAGTTTTTTTAATGCCATAGTTTCTTGAAATAAATGAGTATATCTTATAGAAAGGAATGATGAGATTAACTTTAGTAATATTCTCTTCAGATAATTCCCCAATCTGCATAAAAACCACCTTCAGGGCTGCCTATTAGGAATAAACCCCTAACTTTCCAGTCAATGCCGACAGTTGATACATTCAATGAAAGTATATTAAAATACACTTTATTGATGGTTCATATTCTTTATAAACATAGGAAAAACATATCAACCAAAACCAATACCATTAATTTAACACTTAATTGAATGTATATCCTAATAATTAATGAATTATAGCAAAAAAGTTAACATTTAGTTACTATTTGTATTTTCCATCATTCCATTGTTTTTTTTCTTTTGTTCGCCAATTCTCCCAAGATTTGGATTCAAAGTTGAAATTCAGGATTTGTAGATAAGAAGAAGATTCGGATTCAAAATTTGGATTTGTAAAATAATAAATTCGACCCAAATAATATACCATTAGTCTGTTAATGATTACATTAAAATAATTATTTTAATTCAAATGTTACAGGTACTTATATTTGTTTCCATCACTGAAATCATTGAGTCATTTGTAAATGAAACTGGATGATAATACACTGATTATGACAAGTTTTATTTTAATTGCAAAAAGGTAAAAACATAACTGATGATTTGAGGTAAATTAAAATTGAAAACAAGTGTACCTTCTAATAGCACACAACTGTGAATACCGCTGTGTAGAAGGGTCCTAGCAGCAGCCAGGCCTGCCACCCCTGCCCCGACAATCACAACATCACAAGACTGAGTGGAGCTGTAACACACATGTCTAAAACCCAAATAATAATACCAGGAATACCAATATATGAATTTTAATGTTATTTAGAGCAAAAACCTTCACCAAAAATTTGAACAACATTTAATAGCAGGGTGTATTTAAAAAGAAAGTTGGCATAGCTTACTAGGAAATTTTTAGGTTTAAGCTTACACTTTTGAAGGAAAAAAAAAATCTGAATTGATGGAAGATTACCACCCTTACTTAATACAAATTTGACAAAATAGAAATATGTTAGAAAATCACTTAGGGATGGGAGAATCTAGCGCTATTTTCAGGGTATTGATTGGAAAACCCAATGGGAAGAGACCATTAGAAAGACCTAGACACAGATGGGAGGATAACATTATAGAATGAGCCTGAAAGAGATAAGATGTAATGAGGTTGACTGGATAAAACTAGTTAAAGAAAGGAAGAAGGTTTAATGAGGTGGACTGGACAGAACTAGCTCAAGATAGTAATAGATGGCATACGTTTGCAGGTGTGGCAATAAACTTTCGAGTTGATAATGCCAATGAGTAAATAAGGTTACTCAAACTCTAAAATAAAATTCCAGCATTATTCCCAATTTTTCTGGCAAAATTAAATTACTTCCTCAATTTTTTAAAAGACTGTTCCTCCGATTGGGAATTTGAACAAATTATACCAAATTAAAATGTTTTGTAAGAAGTGTTGAACACGCCACCAAATGTTAGAAGGTACTTGAGAAAGAATTAATAATGAGTATTTCTACCCACTGCCTAAGTTGATAAATTATTGGAGTCTTACCAAATTCATCACAGTGTAACCTCATTAATATGTTTTAAAATACTTTAAATGCCTTCAAGATATGTCTTTATTTAAGAAAATACTTATTATCTCCTGTTGGAAGACTTTGCGATGAGCCACCACAAGGAGAACCCCTCTCTTCACCCTAAAAAAATTGGTACTGCCATGAAAATACTCTTTCATCATACTTTTATTTAAGGTCTGGATACTACTTTTGATTCTGTTCAGCCACAAGTATAGAGTAGACAAGCTAAAGAGTAATATGTATACTGATGTGCTAAAACTAGTGGCGGCAGAATCTTATTTGTGAAGCAGGGAATGGAGAGTTTGAATAGAACTTTATATTTAAAAAGCTCCCCAATTGGCTGCACCCTCCCCTCAGTAAAATTGGGGTGCAGAGATCCTAGCTCGGCAAATATATTAAGATTGGCTCGTCTAGAAACCATTTGGAGCGGTCATCTTCTGTATTTTTTTATAAATAAGATTCTTCTTAAAACATACTTGGAATGGCTTTCCCCAAGCAAATTTTTAAAATCTGAATGCCCCTATAAGCTATTTAGAGTTATCTTCACGTGAAAATTATTGGAATATTAAATATCTCTAGAAACTATTAAAAACTGTAATGTCCTCAATTGTGAGCCTCTAATTTGTTTGAAAGCCGCCTCGATGGCGTAGTTGGCCAACGCGCTAGTCGTGTTGAGCTCTACAGCTGAGGACGGGGAAATCGAAGTTCGAATCTCGGTCGGGTGAACTGGGGGTGGTTTTTCCTAAATGGTTTTACACTCTCCCTCCACGCAAATGCGGGTTTACTTCCTCTAATTCAACCTTCCCAATTCCTTATCCATCAGCATGATTAGTATTTAAAGCGTATAACCCAAACGGGTAGTAAGACGCGGTGCTAAATAATAATAAATAAATAATAATAAATTTGTTTGAAATTCAAGAGTAAGGTATGTCCTTTTTTCGTTAATCTGTTTCCAAATAAAAGACTGTTAGCAAGTTTCTCTACATAATTTATCCAACAATGAGAGTGCAGTTTTGAAAATTAATATTTCTATTTCAAATTTCAGCTTTTATCTTTATTAATAATATTGTCATAGTTAGTTATTTTTTATTTTAACATATTTAAGCCTTTCAGGCAATTTAAAAGTGAATACCTTTATAGTTAACTAAATTTGCTTACTGGGTGAACTCAACAGTTAACAAAGGGAGAAATCACAGCATCTATCGCTGTCTCTTTTCAATACTTAAGTACCGCTGATGTGGCAGATTGTTTCTGTTCAAACAAGTTTCATAATTTTCTGATGCATTTTGGGATGCCACTGTCTAGCGAACCATAAGGCAGACAACTGAGCGCCAACTCTTATAATTGGTTCAGAATATCACATAATATGAGAGAAGTCCCTGACATCAGCAAAGAGGGGAGGCTTGGATGTGCTCGGAGAGACAGCGCCTGGGGGGGAGGGGGGCGTTTTTTTATACACGTTTAAACCTAACAAGTGATCAGACGTATCATACGCAGTCATGATTCAAACCTATTTAGATTTAATAAGAGATCAGAAGCATATTATGTAAAGTGTGTGCTTCTTTTTGATTAACAAGGTGTTATAAATTGAGATTAAAATAAAAACTCAAAGAATATACGAAATGAACTAAATGTTTACATCTCTTCTTAGAGAATATATTTACAACCTTGTGTGTGGAGAGAGAAATAATTTGATCAGCATGAATGTAAGAACACAAATAAGAAGTACAGGAAGAGAACATCATGGGATGTTTCATTTGACGCACAACTGAGAGGTGTTTCATTTGGCAGCCCAAGCGAGGGGCTGTATCCATTGAAGAACATCATGCAGCGCCCATGGGATGTTTCATTTGGAACCCACTGTAGGACACACACGAGTTGTTTCAAAAGATCCTTCCCTCAAATTTTTGAAAAGTGGGTGACTTTTGATCAACTATAGAAAACATGTTGACAGCCATTTTAAGGCTAAAAATGTCTAGTGTGATTTTTCTAGAAATGTAATATAAAATTGAGTTCATGAAAATGTATATAGCCTATTTTGGTTACACCCCTTGAATGATAAAATCTCATAAAAATTTTAATTTCTAACAGACAAAAAAATGCAAGCCCTTTTCCCAGGTTTTTTCCCTGATGCTCAAAAACTCAAGCGTAATTCTGATTTTTCTCAATTTTCTGATGAATAGCCACTCTGTATTATTTCCAATCATTAACTCCACAACTGTACACCACTTTAGATAAAACTTAAAATGTGTTTAGTGTTGACATTAATATAATTATATGCTATAATTCAGAGTTATATAAAACTTGATTCTATTTTAGTCATTAACATATCCAATAATCACCTTTAAACGGTTTTTAAATTTGACAAAATTTGTAACTAAAACATTATTTATTATGACAGAGGAGGAATACAAACAACTTTTTATTTTACAGTAAAATTTGAAATGTTTAATCGATATATCACTTTTAACACTTTCTAATGTACATATCACATTAAAGCACCAGAGCTATATTTTGCAGCAATTTTAGATTTATTTTACAAAAGGATCACAAAACATTTAAAAACAACTATTTTGAAACCAAACAGATTTGTTAACAAAATAAATTATGCTAGCACTGATTTCACAAATATAGGTATGACAAGGAGGTACAGGGAGACTGGGAGTACATGAGATAGTCGAGGAAGCAAGACTGAGGTGAGAGAATTTTGTGTGTTAACTTTAAGGAATTCACTTAGGGATGAATTTAAATGAGACACAAGTGAAACAAATTTTTATTTATGCCCTGGAGGCTAATTTACTAGTGATTTTTTTCTTTTTTTTTTTAACTTTTGGGTCTTCTACTATAAAAGACGAGCCTCAAGCTTTAGGGGACTTTTGATGTTGTAAGGCATCATGAAATTTTCAGTGTTCCGCTAAATTTTTTCTCGCTTTAAAATAATTTATAAGTACAGTACTTATGGACTTTTTGAGCTCTGGGGGTCTTCTACCAAATAATCCATGCCTTGGACTTTAAGGGACTTTTGATAGGTTGAAAGCATATAATTCTGAGTCAATGCTTAAATTTTCTGCATTCTTATAATTTTTTTCCGCCTTAAAATAATTTATTAGTACTTAAGGACTTTTTGAAATTTGGGGTCTTCTGCCATAAGAGCCAAGCCTCGGACTGTTGTTAAGCAAATAATTCTGAGTTGATCCTGCCATTTTCAGCGTTCTTCTAATTTTTCCCCCGCTTTAAAATAAATTTCTAGCTATTTATGGACTTTTTGAACTTTGGGGTCTTCTAAAAAAAAGAAAGCCAAGCCTCGGATTTTAGGGGACTTTTGATATGTTGTAGACATGTAATTCTGAGCCGATCCTGAAATTTTCAGCTTTCTTCGAATTTTGTCCGGGTTATTTGCTAATAATCCTGGGATACAAGTGTGAGCCCTTTCTCAACAGTAACTTCTTCAATGTACAAAACGTTTGTAATTAAGACTTAGAAAATATTACATGTCCAGTAGATACCAGTATGGCAAGAGAAATGTCTGATAAGCTTGTATGTTACTAGAGAAGTGTGTGTGAGAAACTCCTGCGCCCAAGCATCAACCCTTCAGTTTGCAATCAAGGAAGGCAATGCTGATTGGCTGGTTGTCTCATGCCAAACCTCCCCTATTATTACATGAACAATAGATTCAGGTGTTTAAGAATTCCTTTTTTTTTTTGCACCACATACTACCTGTTATATGCTTATGTACTCTTTCTGCAAATGGTTTTAGGGATGAGAAAGGCTATATTTATAGGAAGTGTACCAGTATTTTTTGGATAGTGGAAACCCATTTTGGAAAAACCACCCTCAGGACACCCGATCGAAATTCAAACCTCGATCTCCTCGTCATCAACAGTCTAGACTATTGAGAGAGTAGCGTGTTAGATCACGCGGCTATCGAATCGGGCTAGGCTGAATAATATTAAATTAGCAAAATAAAGATATAGATGGAATGGTTGAGAGTGAAGAGCCAAAAATTCCTGAACACTTTACATTTAATATAGCTTACTATATCTTTCATCTATCATGTACATAGTGGGTTAGTTGTGCAATGAAACATTTACAGAGGGATTTTAGTGCTTAAAGTTATATGAATAAGCACAATCTGATATTTTTTATTTCAAGCATAAAATACTTAACACAAATATACATAAAGTACTTTGATTCAGCTTGAAGAATATTTCGTATAATCGATTCAAGTTTACTTGGAATTGAAAATGTGGACTCCTCACTCCCCTAAAATCTAAAGTTAAATGAATACACACAATTTTTTTTTAAATAAAACATTTTTTTAAATATCAAAACTTATATGCATCTTCAGGAATAATTCTTATATTCAATTCATTTTCCCTTCAAATCCAAAAGTGGACTTCACACACCCCTAATATATTCGTTAACAAAGAATATCAATGTATTTAATGTTTTAACATTTATTTCTATTTTTTATTCAGGAAAAATTGTATTTCTAGAAATCCCAAAATATCTTGCTATTTCTAATGTTTAGTTAAAAGTTTATATTTCTTGATCAACACAAGGGTTGAATCCATTTCACCAGTTCGCTATGTTCCAGAAGGTCTAATCATTTGATCAAATGATGGCTTCTCCACTATTTAGTTGCAAGAGAAGATTTCCCAAACTTCACAGAGATGACCTCGAGCCCCTAAATTAAATCCGGTGTATTAGTTAAGGATTGTTAGCAACCTTTACATCACTGGATAAATTCATCAGAGGGGATTTAAAATGATCGAAGTTTCTTATAAAACCAAAGTGGTGCAGCCAACATGAATTTGAATGTTTCTCAAACCTGTTTTAATGTATCAGTGTATCAATAGTTTTAAGAAATATTTTAAAATGCATGTTTATAAATATATTTATTTAATTGGGGAAGAACGGGGGTAAGGAGGATCTAGTTTCAATTTTGGCCGAATCAACTGAGAATATTTTTTCGCTAATGTAGTTTTTCATTCTCTAACCTTAAAATAATAGTACATTTCCTTAACCCTCCAAAGTTTCCTTCTAATCTATACCCCTTTGAAGTAATTAATAAACCTTTTATTAAACACAGTTATTTTTTGTAAAGATTATCTACAACTTATTTTAAGATCACCCATTCAGAAATATTTATTTTACATTCTGAAAAGGCATGTTGAAAGCTAATCTTACAATTTAAGGTAGGAATATAATGTCCATGACACAAGGCCTCACCTGTAAAGAGAAGCCAAGCGATCTGCTTCCTTGAAACCGGTCTCTATAGCACCATGGACTGTGGAGTAATGATGGTCACTGGTGGCTTCACCCGCAAACAACAATACCTGGTGGCAACCAAACAAAACACAGACTGCAAACACTGCAATATTTAGTTCTTGGCAAACCTTTTTTTAAAAAAAAGCCATTTTTTTCCTGTATTTTTTTTTATGATTAAATAATATTTCTTAAAAAACAAAATCACGAGTAAGTGTAAAAATTGTAAAGTGAAGAAATTAACAAAGAGGCTTATTTTTTCTCATCGTTTTCATGAACTATTATTTCCAGTCAGTTGTCTTGATTTTCCTATGCCCTTCCAACATTTTTCTTGCTTTATTTGTTTAAATTCTTTTTCCTCTTACTCCCACACTCGTTGCAACCTGCTCCTCCCATTTCTTTCTTGGTATCCCTGGAGTCCTTTCCCTAGTTACTTTCAACACCATCTTTCTCTTTGGGATATATTCATTTTCCATTGTCATTACATGATATTTCCATCTTATCCCTGCTTTCTCTACTCCTCTACTATCTCATGAAACTCCTGTATCCCAACTCTTGCGCTCCTCCTCATTTCTAATCCAATTTCTCCTTTCCATCAAGGTCTAGCCCAACTATTCTTTCAGATTGGTTTTCCTGATTATTTTCAATTTTCTTTTACCAATCTTTTGAAATGTGTAGGCCAAAAGACATGTCTCATCAGTTTTAAGCTAAGTAGCATTGAAAAAGTTCACTCCACCCTCCAAATGGGACCCCTCCCTCTCCATTACCTTCAGATGACCCCCCTCCCCCCACAAACACACACTTGAAAAATATATTGTGTATGTCTTGGACACTGTGACGAAGCCATCATTTTTTAAATCCTTACCTGCATACCAAAACCTTAATTGTGATGAGATAAAAGTCCTATAAAGGCTTAAAAAACAGAAATTATGATCCTTCTTCCTGACAAAGGATCCACCACGGTGATTGTTGCTTGATGTGGTATCCCCACTGAACCTATTTCAGCGCTTGTCGACTCTCATCCAAAAACTTCCTTCACACATAAAGGACACAAACCACTTTCTCAACTGTTTACATGACATTAAAAACAAAATTCCCACCGATGCCAATGTGGTTACCATAGATGTCAATTTAATTTACACTAACATTCCCCCATCCAGGCACTTTCTGCCATAAAACAATTTCTGGACACACAACTACCCAATTCCAAGACATCCACTGCCTTTCTAGTAGAATATGCTCACCTCATACTTGAAAATAGCAATTTACACTTCCTTGACAGACACTACCTTTAAATCTAAGGGACGGCAATGGGTGCATGTATAGCCCCCTCCTAGGCTAAACACTTATGAGCCAACTAGAGACAAATTTTTTTCAATCCTAAAACTTGCAACCACTCTGCTAGATGAGATTAATTTTAACGATGACAACATCATGATTTGGACAGATTCTGAAACTAATTTATTACAGTTCCTGAACAGGTTAAATAACCATAGCACCTTCAGATTCACCTAGAACATTTCACAACATGCTATATTCTTTGATCTTTCAATTAATATTCATGAAGGAAACAAACACCACAATCCACAACAAAGCCACTAACCATCAACAGTACCTCCATTTCCAAAGCAACCATCCTCTTCATGTAAAACGCTCTCTACCCTATAGCCTAGCTATCAGAGACAAACACATATGTTCTGGAGAAGAATACCTTAACAAACAATGTCACAAATGGAATAACCCATGAAAGTCCTGCTCCATAGAAAATCTTATATACCAGCTACAATGCAGAATACACTCAAACAATGAATGAATGGTCACCATTTTGATACCAAACACAACAACCCTGACAAACCAATAGCATTCCATGCCTAAACACATAAATCAGATTTTGACTCATGCTAAAGTACTAGAGTAATACGAGCCCTCCCCAATAGTTGCAATGCTTTCCAGCTTCATAGGCGGGAGCTTGCTCACCAATATATAACCAAATCCACGCAACCCCCTGGTCTCAACTTTTGATTACTTTCTCTCCTTTTATTCCAAGTATGCCTACTCACATCAGTCAGTCAAACAATATTAACTGATATGATTTTAATTTCAATCTAATAAATATGATATAATATAATATAAATACAACATGCTATATATCTACCAAGAATAAAGACACAAGTGTGAACAGGCAACTGTGAAATCCAAGCCTTAACTTTCTTTGAATCAAGAAACAGGCAAAAACAGAATAAAAGTGACCTTGATCAACCTGTAGCCACACTGCCATAGTTCAGTTGGTATTTTACTCTCTTCTGATGAAGGGGACTGATGTACCACGAAAATTAAATTATTACAGTATCTAAGTGACTATGATCTACCTCTAGCCATGCTGCCATAGTCCAGTTGGTGTTTTACTCTCTTCTGCCAAAGAAGGGGATTGATGTACCCCAAAAATTACCTAAATATGTGTTTTAATTGTAAACTGTGAGGCCTACAATTTTCTGGTAAGAGTGTATGTCTGGCTCTTCCATCATCCTTTCGATCTTTAATTTAATATAGCCGTTTGGCGCCCTTTTTTCTTTGTTTAAAGAATTTTTTATTATAGCATCGCATTTTACTACCCGGTCAGGTTATATGCTTAAGTATGAATTATGCTAATGGGTTATAAATTGGGAATGTTGAATTTAGAGGAAGTGAACCCACATTTGCATGGAGGGAGAGTGGAAAACCATTTAGTAAAAACCACCTCCAGTTGAACCAACCGAGATTTGAACCTCGATCACCCCATCTTCGGCAGTCTAGCTCAACACGACTAAAACGTTAGCTAACTACGCCACCGAGGAGGGTAAAAGAATATCAATATGAAAATGTTTTACCTCTTATTTTTTCATGTTTCCTTGGATTCAGGATTTAAAGGTAAACTGAATATTTGGATGTGAGAAAAAGTGAATACAATCAAGCTTTAGTTTTGTCAGTGTTTTCAGAAAATGTTAAGGAATCTCCCTCAATTTAACAGCTTTGAAGGTCCTTCTTTACAACATGACCAATTACCTCTTTCCCTTGAGAGTTTACCACAGGTGAGGCCAACTGGGAAGCTGACACTCCTAGAACATCGGAGTCCACACTGCGGTAACTGTAGCAGCCCAGAAAATGGGGATTTGTTCCCCAAATGGACCTGCAGGGTGACAAAAAGAGCAACTTTCAAGGTGGTCAATGAGGGAAAGTTTAGTAGTAATTAGAGATGTCAAATTCAATACCCTTGTTATTAATATTATCTAAATCTAAAATTAACCTTAGTATTAAGATTTTAGATTCTTAAGCCTCAAACCCCATTGAAAATTCTGGCATTTAAAAGAATATGGTGAGTATCTGAAAATTGAATCATTGTTTATTTGTGTCCATAATTATTTTTCTTATGTTTCATTTCAAATGTCAATATGGGAATTTTACTACCTATGAATAATTATTAATTTGGATTGAGGAATGCCGTATTGTCTTTGCAGTGTTCACCCTGTTGTGACCTGATTAGACTTAGGAATAATGTATTGTTAGTTCACCTTGTGACCTGCTTGGTCTTAGGAATGATGTATTGTCAGTTCGTCTTATGGCCTGCTCAGACTTAGGAATGATGTGCCGTCTGTTCGTCTTGTGGCCTGCTCTGACTTAGGAATGATGTGCCGTCTGTTCGTCTTGTGACCTGCTCGGACTTAGGAATGATGTGCCGTCTGTTCGTCTTGTGGCCTGCTCTGACTTAGGAATGATGTGCCGTCTGTTCGTCTTGTGGCCTGCTCAGACTTAGGAATGATGTGCCGTCTGTTCGTCTTGTGACCTGCTCAGACTTAGGAATGATGTGCCGTCTGTTCGTCTTGTGACCTACTCAGACTTAGGAATGATGTGCCGTCTAGTCGTCTTGTGGCCTGATCGGACTTAGGAATGATGTGCCGTCTGTTCGTCTTGTGACCTGCTCGGACTTGGGAATGATGTATTGTCAGTTCGTCTTGTGGCCTGCTCGGACTTAGGAATGATGTGCTGTCTGTTCGTCTTGTGGCCTGCTTGGACTTAGGAATGATGTGCCGTCTGTTCGTCTTGTGGCCTGCTCGGACTTAGGAATGATGTGCCATCTGTTCGTCTTGTGACATGCTCTGATTTAGGAATGATGTGCCGTCTGTTCGTCTTGTGACCTGCTCGGACTTAGGAATGATGTGCCATCTGTTCGTCTTGTGACATGCTCTGACTTGGGAATGATGTATTGTCAGTTCGTCTTGTGGCCTGCTCGGACTTAGGAATGATGTGCCATCTGTTCGTCTTGTGACATGCTCTGACTTAGGAATGATGTGCCGTCTGTTCGTCTTGTGACCTGCTCGGACTTAGGAATAATGTATCGTCTGTTCGTATTGTGACCTGCTCGGAATTAGGAATAATGTATCGTTTGTTCATATTGTGACCTGCTTGAACTTAAGAATGTTGTATTGTCAGTCAGTCTTGTCACCTAATCAGCCGTAGGAATGTTGTATTGTTTGTTTGCTTTGTGAACTACTCTGCCTTAGGAATGTTGTATTGTCAGTTCACCTTGTGGCCTGCTCTAACTTAAGAATCTTGTATTGTCTGTTCACCTTGTGACCTGCTCAGCTTTTGGAATGTTGTATGTTTTGCCACAGAAACGTTGAAGCAGCTCCATACATCCATCCAGGACTTCGGTCTCGGGCAGTCTCTCCATGATAAGGGCAGAGCGACCTATCACCCAGCCCAGGAGAACTGTGGAGGAAGAGTCGATGGAATGGAAGCTGAACACATCCTGTAGCCATGACTTTCCTCCACCATACTGACAAAAGATTAAAAATATTATGGTATGATTATGATTATGGTATCAACATAAAATTAGTTATTAGAAAATATAAATATTGCATTTAGAGATGGGTGCTTTGAATCTTGGATTTCTCAAATCTTGAGATATTTGAGATTCAAGGATTCAAAAAAATGTTAAGTGTTTTATACAAGTTTAATTATAAGACAAACCTAACAACCAGACACTATAATAGTGGTAAGCAACCTTTATGTTACCAAGGGAACATCTGAATTTCTGAACTTGTTTACATCCATTAATGTTTCCAGCTTGTGGCCCAGGCCAGTTTTTTATTCAGGTCATATAAGTTCCATCACTGACTTGCTAGACCTGTCGTAGCTTCATATGTCTTATAATCTAACTTGAGACCAGGACAGGCACAACATCAAGTCCCTGGCTGATAATTCATCACTATTAAAGGCTAATTAAAGCAACAAAGGCTTAATTTGGGTAAATGTTAGCTAATAAAAACGTCAATTTTACAAACTTTTTTTTTGTAGTTGTGATGTCTTTAAACACAAGAGTGTTAAAACAATTTTGATTATTTTTCTTATTATATTTTTATTTGAGTGTTTTAGTTGGTTTTAAATCATGATATTTTTTAGAATGATATTTATAATTTTAAAAACAATATTTCCATTTTTTAAACTTCTTTTTTATGTATTTTTAAAATCTCCAACTTTATCTACTGACTGTCGACCTTTACAGGTCCTGCCCAGTGAACATCGAAAAATGTTATTTAGAATCAGAGAGAAGCTGACCCTCAGGTTGTGCAAGCAAATAAGGTTGGTTTTAGTTTTCTGCCATTTCCCTCGTTCTCTAGTGCTAAAAATAAGAGACGCGGCTCTATCCTCCCCTCCCCCCAAGTTGCTCAAGCAGACAAAGTTGGTTATTGTTTCTCACCATTTCACTTTTTTTCATATCTAGTAGTGTGATTTAGAGGCAATGTACTGTTTCATGATTAGTTCTCCAGTTGTGTTGTTTTTTTAATGTTTAGTAGTGTGGCTTAGAGGTGATAAACTGTTGTATGATTAGTGCTCTTTGTTATGTTGTTTTTTAATATTTTATTTAAATTATATTATCACACAATATGTCTAAAACTGCGAAGTTTTATGAGGAACTTGTAAAGTTGTACACGAACACTCCATGTTAAACTATGTTTCTATGAAGAAGGTGAAACAAGAATTCTTTATTAATAAAGTTAGAGGTCTGTAATGAAACCCTAATAAGATAGGAAATGACTACAATTTGAGTTTAAGTGACTCTTACTTGCAGAAACAAAAGAACCAAAATAAAGGAAGTGTGATAAAACCAATGCTGTTTCAAGATTTGAACTCTTAGATGCCAAGTTGATCTTGTAGATTTTCAATCACAACCAGATGGAGACTACTAATTTGTAATGGTGTGTCAGGGCCATCTCACGATATTTGTTGTACTTTGAATTGATACTGTTTTGGACCCATCTCATATATTAAAAGAGACATGGATGAAGTGTATTTTTCTTAGATAAACTGTATATAAAATATCCTTTTAATACTTCATCCATGGACAGTCACGCGCTTTTCAGAAGTAATTTCTATATATTGCACCATGAAATCTTTTTTTTCTTTAAAATATCAACTCTGTAGTATTTAGCAAAATCTTGTGACTCACTGGCTCCCTCTACCCAAACATCTGTTGCCAGGAGTTTTTCCATTAGTTAGTTTTAACACTGGTGACAAGGAGTCCAAGAGGCAAGGGGTAGGTCATATATAAGCCGCTTGGGCGTATGAATCCACAGCAGTAGCACAAATCTATACAGTTTGATTCATCACGTGGCTTGTTATGACAGTGCCGGTAATATATTAATAGTAGGACAGTAAGACAGTAATTCACAGTGCCGGTAATATATTAATAGTAAGACAGTAATTCACAGTGCCGGTAATATATTGACAGTGTCAGTAATTTAAATCCACAAAGTATATTAAATATATTATAGAGAACAATTACAGAAAAAAAATTGTGAATTCAACAAAAAACTGTTATTTTATATATATCATATCGGCAGTATCAAAGTTGTAATCATTCAAATAAATCGCGTGCAATATCAAAAGTCTTGTTTACTTAATAAGATTAAATATCAGAAATAATTTTATTACAAACCGTGAGCAAGTGCACAGTTAGGCATGCTCGCATCGACATCATCGCAAAACCCAATATCGTAATAGATAGTGCTCAATCACAGGGCAATATCACGATTATAACCCATATCACTTTAATTGGTGCAAATAGTGGGGAAGACAATCTATAGCACTTTATTTGGTGCTGATCACGGACGCATAGTTTTTTAATTGGCTCTCAATTGCGGGGTATCATTAGTAAATAAAATCAGTATTGTTTTAATTGGCGCCCATCGTGCGACGTATATTTCAAAACCTTAGATATAATTTTAATTGGCACCCATTGTTTTGCGGATATTTCAAAACATTCAATATCATTTTAATTGGCGCCTATCACATGGCATGTATTTCCAAACATTCAATAGCACTTTAATTGGCACCCAAAGTGGGGCAAAAGCACTTTAACTAAGAGCACACAGGTCAAAGACAGCGCAAGAGGTTTGTAATAATGGATATGTTCACCTTGTTAGGGGATCCTTCATTATTACAAATTGATAATGGCTGAGAGTTTCTGAGTAAATTTATGAACAATTTAACTAATTTTTGACCTAATTTTAAAATTGTTCACGGTAAACCCATGCATAGCCAAAGTTAAGGGAGCGCCGAGCAGGCAAATCAAGACATGGAGAATTGCTTTCTACCTGAATTCAGGATCACAAAACTTCCAACTGGAGCCATGGTCTGAAATTTGTTCAATTAATACAGTCATGATTAACAACTGCAAATAAATTGTGTTTATTTCAAGTCACAATTTAGTGTGTGTCCAGTTAACATACCCAATAATAATGAAGTGGCATTGACGAGACTGTGGCTTTAAAGACCGTTTCAACAGCACAATCAATCGAAAGTGGGCAAGGCTTCTTCAAGTGTACACATCACACCAAGTACCCATCAAAAAAATTGTGATTGTAAGAAAAAGTATGTACTTTGTATTTCAAAGTGTCATTATGCATTACTATGTTGTAATAAATAAACATTTTTTAATGGATTATAAAAATCTCTAGTAATAAAAACTTGAAACATTACTTAAATTTGAAGTTTAAATATTACTCACACCATATTACCTTGTTAATACTAATAAATAGTAATTTACAAATGTGACTGTGACTGAGTATACCTTTGTGTCATTAAAAGTATGTTTTTAAACAGGCAAATTATATTTTTTCATAACTTAGTATTGAATTAGTGGTCACTCACACCATATTACTTTGATCAAATTTCCATGACTCATGGCAGCAAAGGTTGACATTTTCTAGGGGTTCTCGACAATGACTAGTGAAAGTTGAAGATTTATCTTAATTCAATCTCAATATTCAACTTTCACTAAATGGTCCAGCGAATGTCGACACTTGACTAGTTACTGTCAACCTTCATTGAATCTTCAACTTTCCCTGTAACATATGTATATATATGTTTTCATTTTATTGTTACAAACATGTAGGCTAATATAAATAATTTATTTTGGCAATACATTAAGTCACACTATTTTAAAAAGAAAATATTATTTAATGAAACATTCAGAAAAAAAAGATGTCAATATGTGTTTTTTAATATAATGAATGAAACTGAATTTTACTGATTATCTTTTTAAAGTCCAGATCATAATTTGACAATGCAGTTTTTAAACAGTCCCTTGGATATTAGTATACGAAAGGCGAGATCTATATTTTGTTTTCACAATTTTAACTTGTAAGAATGCTGATTTGCACAGAAAAGGCTATCCAAAATATGATTTAATCTTCATCGCTAAGATATTCAGTAAAGAAAATTTTGTGTGGTCTACTAGTTTCCAGAATTTTTTTATCTGTATTGTAAGCCTTGAAAGGTAAATTGTTCTGTAGTTCTGAAATTTCTGATTCTAATTCTTCAACATTATTGTTGTGTACATTTTATTAATATATTTGGAATTGATAATGATATCCACAATATTAAATGGATTTTTAAAAATATACATCATTAGCTCAATTTTACAAAATTATGCAAATCTTTGATTGAATGCATCACCTAACTTTTCTATGTGTCCACTGTTCACAATATAATTTGTTATCAAAACCAACTGTTTCTTGCAATTCTTGTCACGTTTGGAAAATCTGAGGTATCCGGGCAAGATTAGTGGTACAGGAAGTACATGAGATAGTAGAGGAAGCAAGACTGAGACGGTATGGACATATAATGAGGATGGAAAAATATAGGATGCTGAAAAAAATTAAGGAAATGAAGTATGTAGGAAAAGGGCTTCAAGGGAAGCCAAGGAAAAGATGGGAGGAGCAGATAACGGAAAGTGTTCAAGTTAGAGGAGAAGAATGGAAGAAATTATAGGAGGAAGAGTGGTGAAAGAATAGATCTAGGAAGTTGGTGGCATTTTACTAAACTGACCCAGTCAGAGGCTGAAAACAGTTGATGATGATAATGATGATGATCCTATCTAAGCGTCATACTAGGCATGTTCAGAAAGTAAGAGTACTCAATTTTTCTATTTAAAACAAAATTACAGGATTTTGTTGGTAAATATGTTAGTTATTTCTCCATGTAGTCGCCTTCCCGTTCTAAGCAGGTTGTGAGCCATGGTACAAGCTTTTTGATGCCCTCCTCAAAGAATTCTCCCTCTATCTCATTCTTCCAGTTCAGGACCTCTTGTTTCACCTCCTCGTTTTTGGTTAAAAAAAAAAATTTCACCCATGTGAGTCTTCAGGGAGGTGAAAAGATGAAAGTTTGAAGGTGCCAATTCAGGGGAGTATGCAAGGTGGTTCAAAATGTCCCAACCGAATGTGTCCTAAAGCGCCTTGGCGGTGTTGGCCATGAGCGGGCGGGCGTTGTCATGCAATAAGTGCACTCCCTTTGTCAACATTCCCCTCCGTTTGTTTTTAATCGCTCTCTTGAGCTTTTTTAGGGTCTCACAGTATTGTGCTGCATTAATCGTCTCCCGCTGGGAAAGAAATTCGATCAAAATGATCACTTTTGGGTCCCAAAACCTAGTGGCCATGATTTTATTGCTCGAAATTAAGGTTTTGAATTTTTTGGCAAATGGGAAACTGGTGTGCCACTGTGATGACTGTCTTTTTGTCTCAGGAGTGTAATGAGCAACCCAGGTTTCATCTCCAGTCACAATCGAGTTCAGAAAATCCTCACCTTCCAATTCAAATCGCTTAAGGTGGTGCAGAAGGGAGCGTGAGTAATTTTACAGTTTTATTGCATTACATTTTTTTCGGACAAAATAGATAAAATATTTCTCCAGTAGCAACATAGAGTTTAGTTTTCTGCACATGCCAATATCAACAGATCTTGAATATCTGTCAAGGGTGTCCTGGCATTTTGTCAATACTTTTTCTCTTTATTTAAAAAGTTTGTACAAAATTCCAGGACACCCTTAACAGATATTCAAGAGCTGTTGATATTGGCATGTGCAGAAAACTAAACTCTATGTTGCTACTGGAGAAATATTTTATCTATTTTTGCCAAAAAAAAATTAAATTCTATAAAAACTCTAAAAAGTCTTATTACCCCTTCTGCCGCACCTTGAGGAACTCGCGAGCACTAGCGACCCGATTCACTTTGTGCTGCTCTGTCAGTTGTTTTGGGACCCATCTTGCGCACAATTTTCGAAATCCCAGCATTTCTGTAATTGTTTCGTGTAAGAGAGATCTGGAGAGTTGTGGAAACATCGCAGAAATTTCATCCACTGTAAATCGGTGATTTTCACAAACAGTTTTCTCAATTTTTTGCACCTACTCATCGGTCAAAATGGAAGGTCTTACACACCCCCGATCATCATGAACATTCGTTCTACCTTCAATAAACTCACGACACCACTTAAATACGTTCATTTGGTTCATAACACCTTCGCCATATACAGTTTAGAACCGTGAAAAAATTTCAGTCAGTGTTTTTCCTTCAGTGAGAAGGAACCTGATAAACAGTGCGCACCTCGCACTTGGCGGGATTTCTTATCGACATATTTCACATAAACGGACACTACAAGGAGGGTTTTCATACTAACGAGGGCTACCTGAGCTAGTTGTGATCAGAAGAACCCCCACTACCACTCGGTGTTGCCAGCCTTGGGGAAAAAATTCTCACAGCACGAGAAGGCAACCAGTACTCTTACTTTCTGGACGTGCCTCGTATCACTCTTTACAGATTTCCCTTTTCCCCCTTGTGTTATTTTAGTTTACTGTTTTAGGATGTTTCAGTGCATGTTTCACACATGAGTTCTGAAAGAATGAAACATCGATCAAGGGATTAGGTGGTAACAATCGATTTTCTTCAAGAAGCAGCCATTACCTCTTTGTCCAATGACAACAATATAAAGTACGAACTGTGTTCTGCTTTTCATTGTAAAGGCCATGTTGTGTTTGTTCCTTTTCTTCCAAGTATAATAGTTAGAATATTAAATGTATTAAAATCCTAAAGCTATAGGCCTAAACTTGCTGCACCCCCCGCCCTTTCCCCCCATTTTACTGGGTCAACTTGAAAATCTAGATCAAAATTAATACCTGTTTGCTAGAGCTCTTGGAGTTGAAAGAATGAGTGTCCTTTTCAGTCCACAAGAAGTTTAGACTAAGCCCCTCTTTTGGCCACCAGCGGTGAGGGAACTTGAGGAATATCTTGTCTACTACTCCAATACCAAGTCCCTACATAACAGGGATCACAAAAATATATTAAGCTTCATAGGAACCTGGCTTGTATAGTAAACTCACATGTGCTAAAAGAATGTTTGTATAAACAAAATATAAAAGACCTAAAGAAATTTATGCTTGTTCCTAGAAAGCAAGGATTACATTTTCTCTTGATTTTGAAATTTTATTCTCATTTCTCAACTTTGATTCCTCAAGCTTTACAACTGCGGGCAGTAAGTCAAGTGTAAAACCTAGGGACAGATGGCTGAAGGGAGTTTGGGGGAGTGCGGAGAGGAGAAGATTGGGCCAGTGTGGAGGAAAAGAGTAAATGGAGAGGTTTATGTTTGAGGCAGACACTACCAGTGGCAGGAAACTGTATGATAATTATTTGGTATGCCTTAACTTTAATTTAAGGAACTTGAAAACTAAAAAATTAAGTATCAAAAATTGTGATATTAGGATTGATTCTTTATTATTGCAATACCAGTAAGAAACAAGCCTAATGATATATCAAGGAAGTGAGTTTGACAGTATTACTTGTTCTTTTATTGTAGTTAATGTTTGCATCAGTGATAGCCAGTGTTGACACAATTTATCCCTTTCATCAAGTGAGATATTATAACACAGATATTCAAACTATTGCCTGTAATCTTGGCTTCATTTGGTTAAAAATATTAACAAAATAATAGAGCTATGCAAGTACTCGTATTTTGATCTCAATCTCGAGATTGTCACTTGAGCTCGAGATCGAAAGTTTTGTAGGCTCGTAATTTCCGGGCTTCTACTTGATGTACTTCTTATTCATCAATTTTTAAAACGCAATAGTAAGCATAGGCTATTTAAATGAGATATCAGCATTTTTACTTATAAATCATTCAATTACTTAGCGAATTGTTAAAAATTAATTTCAATTTTCACATTAATAATGTAACAGAGCTTTAAAACCACTTTCAACCAGTCAATTTATTCAATAGTGTTGTCCATTTTAAATTATACTTGATTGAAGTTGTTCACTTTTATTTCCATGACAATGCAATGAAAATAAAAATAGCTAAGAAGATTACTAACTAATTGAATGGTTCTTTTTACTATTCTTACTTGGTCCCTTTCTAAAATAACAATCTATGTTAAATTAAAAATGTAATATTAAGAATATATTATATTAAATGTTTTAAACCTAAGATATTTAAAACTCATATTAATTAATACAGCTAGCTACAAAACTAATACTAGTTTAGTTACTATTTAGTTAAAGAATTATGTTGGTTAACTTGTCTAAAATCAATGTTGATCTTATTTATTGCAATACATACTTTACCAAACTTACCACATTTATATTAAAAAAACATTTACTATTTCATATTGTTTGCTAGAAACATTATTTTTAATTTTAAAGTATGAGCATCAACTCTTATAAGCATTAAAAATTGAATTGAAGTAAATTTTTCAATAAAATAATGTCTAACAAGAGCCCGGACCATGCGCATGTTCAACTGAGCATAGAGGAATGGAAATGGAACAGAAGATGTGATCATACACGATTACACTAAGGAATAATAAACGAAATATGAAACACTTCAAATTTATAATTGTGTTCTTTCCAGTCAACAAACTATTAGCATCAAAACAACAACAACAAAAAATATAAAAAGTGGATTGTAATCAATATAACACTGTGATAAATGCTTACCTCTACTAAATGACGTTCCGCGAAAATGGAGGTTTACCTTGTGGGTTAGGATAGGAAGGAATAGGGAACAAGGCGTTAATTCCTCGAACATTTGTTGTGGTTTAAGATCAAAGAGGCCCCTTCAGGGCCTGAAGCACTGACTCACACATAAACAATGATTTATAGAGCAAAAGATACAATCGTCATAGCAGACAACCAATGCGTACAGAGTCCCACACAGAACTAACTCGCAATAGAACAAACGACCTACTTTCCCCCTCCTTTCCACTCTCAAAAAAAGGAGGGAAAAACTCAAAAACTGCGGCTACCAAAGAACAGCTAACACATACAAACCAATTAAAATAGGGAACTAAGTCAAAATGAACTAGGTTAAACAAACTATTACACAAAGGCTAATTTACAATATTAAATATATACAGTTCAGAGACTGAACCAATTGTTTATAATTCTTACATTTTTTATATGGTAAATTAAGTTACTGAAGCATATTTTGGGGAAATATTAGCTTATTAAAACGTCTATTTTATTAACTTTTAATCAAGACAGTGTAGAAACACTCCACAAGAATGTAAAGTGATAGTGAAGGAAGCCAACCTGAAAGAATAGTTAGGTTAGGCCTAGATATAAACAAACAAACTTTTCTATTTTCTTTTTAAACTTTTACACTTCCCACTTTTTCAAACTTCCACAGTGTTTTGGATTTTTGGAAATATTTATTTTTCATATGAAAAGACATTAGTGAAAAAGTAATATTCTTGAAAATTCAAACTTATGTGCAACTGTGGAAGTTTTAAAAAGTGGAAAATGTAAAGGTTTAAGAAGACATGAAGAAAGACGTTCAGTTAAATAGTTTAAGTTGCTAATTGCCATAATCAGCATGAAAATGTAAGAATTGGGAAAATCAATGCGAACCTTAATGGCAGTAATCTTGAAGTGTGGTAACGCAGGATGAAACATGGAGTGAACCCGCTCTTTCAAAACCCCCAAGGATGTTGTGATAATGACATGCTCAGAGACATACAAGGAGCCATCAGCGCATTCTGTCACCACTCGACCGGAGTTCTTGTCTGTTAGGTGGTCCCAGGAGATGCTGCTCACTTCCTTATTTAATAAGACTTTGCTTGTCACAGGGAGCTCTCGTTGAGGGTCAGGTAGTTTCCTCTGTTAATATTCCAACAAATAAGAATGACAATTTGGAATAATATTGGAATAAGTGGAAGTTAAAAATGTATTAGTTTGGAAAATAAATTCCAGCTTCAGATTACTAAAAAAATTTGCCAGAAATATAATACAGTTCTTTTCAATTTCAGTCATTATATGGTACTAGCAGAAGTACCCAGGGCAAAGCTTTTATTTGCCTCAAACCGATAAAAAAAACTCTTTTTGGTTTTTCTAACCCAGTTTTTAATGAATTTAAAACTTTAAAATTCCATCTTTGAGGTGAACAAGTTTGTGCACACAAACTACCAATTTTTAAATTTCAGCTGTCTGCGTGTGGTAGATATCACACAATGCTCATGACTAGGGAGTGGATTTTGTTTATTTGCCTTTTATTTTCCTTGGTCGTAAAACTTAGGCACTAGAGCTATATATGCATTTCATGTAATTACGAGTACACAATGTTAATTTTATAGTGCCTATAGTTGCCTATTCTCCTTTAATGCACCTATTTTAGTTTTGGCCTCTCGCTTTTTCATGTGTTATGGATTTTCAGCTGAAAGAGAGAAACCATTTTCTTAGAAATTAGTTGTAGAATTCTTGTTTGGAGTAGGTTTGAAAATCTATTCTTGTTAAATAGCTTACAATTAACGTAAATTGTATGGAAGACAATGGTAGCATTGGCAGACATCTTGGGGGGAAATAGCATTCCATTGCAAGAGAAAAGTTCAACTTCTTTAAAAACCACTAATTTAAAATTTTGTCCCTTGACATCAAGTGAAGTAAACTTAGCTTCTCAACAGTATAAAAAACATATCTGAAAATATAACCCATTTCACTAGTGAAAACAGAGTGTAACCCGCTTCAGTGGTCGAATAGACTAAGGCGTCACTCCCACAGTAGACTGGACTACCGATAAAGGGGATATCAAGATTTGATTCTAGGTTTGATGTACTTAAGGTATTTTTTACTAAATGGTTTTTCCCTCTCCCTCCATACAAGTGTGGATACACTTCCTCTAAATTCCACCTCCCTAACATATTAGCGTAATTAGTACAACATATGCATACAGACCGAAGGAGTAGTGATACATGGTGCTAAAAAACCAGCAATGGGAATTTCCTGTAGGCAATAAATTAGAAGGTAAAATTCATTCTATAATGCCTATTGTGTGCTTTTTTTCCCCTTTTGTGCCTATTCTGGTGTCTAAATCCCATATTTTCAATGTCTATTTGCTCGCCTATTTTAAACCTTTTTGGGTACCAAAGATCAACTCCTTACTCAAGACAGACAGACGGTTTATTAATATTTATCAACATTTATGTTTAAATGTAAAAATATGTTAATGAATTACATTTTGCCATCATAGCTTAATAAATGAAGTATTATTATAATTATTTACCAGCTTAAGACCAACTTTGTAACAAACTCTCATAAAAATAATAAAATAATATGTCTCTAGCCTCACAACCCTTCCAAACTAATCACATTTAAACACATAAGTGGAGTAGGCATTAGGAAGGTAGGATTTCAGAGGAAATATACCCACATTTGTGTGTAGAGGGAGTGGGAAGCTATTTAGGGAAAAAAAACTTCAGTATATCAGGCAAGGATTCGTGTGTGTGTGTGTGTGTGTTTGTGTGTGTCGACCAGAAAAACTTGACATATTAGTTTGTATGCCCACTAATGAGGGGGTCTCTTTGCAATAGGACAGTATGTAATTTATGTTTTATGTTTAACATTTAAACTTAAACTATATACATATAAAAAATGTAGTCTTTAATTTCATCATAAAACAATAATAAAAACATTTGAGATACAATTATGTTTTGAGAATAATTTGAATATTATTTTGGCTTCACTTCAAGATGAAAAAGTAAACATGTCACATGCTTAAAGATTTGCCAATATGTTCTTACCGTGAGCAAGTCAATCACTGTGTTGTAGCCCCCCTGCTTCCAGCAAAGCAGCTGATTACCCTCGCAAGTCCAGTACTCAACATGACCGTGACCAGAAGCGTTGAAACATGAATCAGAACCATCCAGTGATGCTTGGTACTTCATGCACCATTCCAAAACAGACTTTGCTACCATATGTTGTGTTCCTCGCATATTCTCTTCCTTGAAAATTTTTGCAAACCTGAACAAGTTTGAAATGACGATTGTTTAGTGATGTGTTGAACCAATGAAACCATCCACACAGTACATTAATCAAGAATCACATGTTTATGCGCATAAGCGTAGGTTTTTGCTAAAATTATTGAGTTTTTAAGATTCCTTTAGGATATATTCATCAATCACTATGGTTTAATTTATTTCACTGTAGAGCACTTCTTGTTTGAGTTATACACATTACACTATGCAAGGATGAGGAAAGGAGAATTTATAGGTGTAAAATGCAAGGGTTCCATGAAACAATATGTAATGGGGATAAAATATTATTAACGCTTTTAAATTTTTATGCTATGCATTCACAAACATCCTTATCATTATCAGCATATCCAGTTTAGCTATGAAAATAAAATGATATAACTTTTAACATTAACATTATTGAATTTTAAAAAAAAAGCAATAAGACACGGATAAAAAAACAGTATATTTTGAAGGTTGTCGTTATTATTATTATTATTATTATTATTATTATTACTATTCCCATGCAAAATATATAACATAAATATAAGAACTAAATTAATTTTGTTTAGGACTTGATTTATAGCATGAGATTAAGTTACTACTCAAATATATACTTTTTATTCAAAACTAAAAAACTTTTAATACAATTGTAGAGGGAAATGGGATGAGACATGAACACATAGGGAAGCGTTCTTCAGTTGATTTAGTAGCTTTTATAGGGTTCCATATGATAAATAGTTAGAGAACCACTGACTTAGATCGGATGCAACTACTGAAGCATTTCATCACCAATGTTATTAACAGCTTAATTTGAGGAGTGGGAATGAGAAAGGCAGTTTAGAGGAAATATAGATTTGTATGAAGATGGAGTGAAAAAAACCCACAGTAATAAATCATATTAATAAAAACAAACCTCAATGAACCCAACAGAGATTCAAATCTTGACCTCCATGTCATCAGAAATCCAGGCTATTAGATCATGCGACCACTGGTGTGGGTTTTGAATAGTTAATAGTCTGATAAAACATGCACTACACAGCTATACTAAACTATACTAGCTATACTATAACTCTAATGTTTAGCTGTTGTTGTGATAGTATATTTAACACAAGAGTATTAACAACTTAATCTAAATGATAAGTATTAAGAGAGTACATTGAGGAGGTAAAAGCAATAGTGACAAACTCATTGTATAAAACTGACTGAGTACACCCAGTCAATATTTGAACCACAACCATTATTATATATTATAACAGCAGTGACCAAGTGCCAAGGGGGCAGAGTTCAACTGCCAAAAGTATTAACCATTGATTAGTTTGTATTGATAGTCATTGATGGACCAACTAATGGTACTAATCATCATACTCATAAAAGTTTACTTTTGTTATACCGTTTTAGTAAATGATATCCAGAATTGGAACTTAAGTGAATAAATAATGAAATTAAGATTATATTGAGATTAAAGTAATTAATTTATATTATACTTTCAAAGCGTTACATTTTTGTGTAATAATCGCCTACAGATCCAGGGAAGACCTTCATCTCCTCAGCACTCTCCTCGTTAATGTGGTGGATAAGACTCAAACCCTTGGAGATCAGCTCTGAGTCAACTTTATCACCGGAGGAGTCAAAAAATTCGCTCAACTCCAACTTTAAGGCAAAATCAGCCAAAAGGTTCAGAGGACTCGCCATCTCGAACACGGCATTATCTTTCTCACCATGGACCCATTGACCGCCCATGTCAATCGTGCAGCCACCTACAAACAAGAATAGGATCTATAAAATAGATAACTGATCACCCATTACAATTGTCCTGCCAACTGCAAACAAGGGATGTCATGGAGGTAACTGACTTCCCATACCAATCATCTCACGACCTACAAACAAGGGTGGGATGTGAGAGATTGTGAATTGACCTACCATGTCAATCAAGAAATTAAAAGAACGATGACTGGTAGGTAAAGTGCTCACCGAAGGATGTGCTGTGGACGCGCCCCCCAATCCTGTCCTCAGCTTCCAGTATAACAATGTCACTTATGCCCTTCTCCAGCAAACGCGAGGCAGCAGCAACTCCAGCCACACCGGCACCAACAATCAACACCTTCACGTTCATTCTTAGAGACATTATCAATGTTTAATATTGTGTTAGTATTTAATTTTTTAAGACAGTGATTGTTAATTTATTAAGACCTTATATTTTAACACAAAGTATACATATTCTGAAAATTTAAAAATGACACGTAGACACGGATATCAACCCCGGGACCTTTGGCTTAGTATGACAATGCTCTAACCACTGAGCTATCTATGAATCGTCCCGTGCCCAGGGTCATTCTTCACTCATATTTTAAGGCAGAGCCTATGATGGGCGTGCGTAAAACCCCTGACCCTGGGCACAGGAATATTCCTGGATAGCTCAGTAGTTAGAGCTTTGGTGTAATAATTCAAAGGTCCCAGGTTCAATTCCCGTGTCCAAGTGTCATTTTTCAATTTTCAGAATATATCTGATGGAGTGATCCTCACTAAAAGCATAAATAATAGCTTTGGCTATTTGATTCACAAAGTACACAGCTTAATCTATGGTTTAAGTATGAGAGTTGTTAAAGAAAATTAAAAAACATTAGAGGAAACAGAATGAAGAACTAGTGAGATTCAAACTGCAATCTTGACAACACCTAAATATATAAATAATCTAAAGAGTTCCAGAAACCTTGGAAATTGTGATCACTGAAGAAATTATCTATATGTAATCTACATATCATGTCAAGGGGTGCAAGTCTTATACCTAACTCCGGCTTGGAGCAAAAATGGCATGGAAATGCTAATTTCTTCCTCTTTACTTTGTTTATTTAAATTGAGAAAATTGTCACACATATGCATGAAATGGAACAAATTTGTGCCATTTTATTTATACCAACTATCCTTTCGAACTATATGCATAATGGTCCTATAGTAATTATGGACCGAATTTATGTGGAGGGAAAGTAAAAAAATAATTGAAAAAATTGAAAAAGCAGCTTTATTTTTACATGACCGACTGGAATTCGAACCCCCATGTCTCAGTCATGTCCAGTGACGCCTTAAACAACATAATAATTTAACTAAAATTAAGTACTATGCCCTATTTTAGTTTTTAAAAATATAAAATAAATAATAATCATTTTGATTATTTTTTATCATTGTATAATATTTTCTACAATGATAAAAGTATATATTGTGGGTCAATGTTGTTTAATAGCAGAATTATTTTCATCTACTTACTTGGAAAAATTAGAGGACTTATCATGAGACTCATTTGAAGGCAAAGTTAATAAGAATTAAGATATGGATTTTCACATTATTTACTTAAGTAAAGATGAGAAGTGAATCAACTAAAAAATGTATTTGTATAGTTGTGTTCGAGTCGCCTGTTACAAACAGCACTATAAAGTATAAATACCATATTTTGCGATCGCGTCGCCGAGCAGGTTAACTAGCTGACTGTGCCAACATTTTAACTATACGTATAGAGTATGGATCATGGCAGAAATTTAGCAAACTTTTCTGTTACATCTCTAGAGTGGGAGTAGAGATGGGCTCCTTATCTCCTTTATCTATGGAGATGGGCTAAACCATGATTTTTCGATATCGGTGATTACCATGACCATGATTGTAAAATATCGGTGATTTATAAGAGTGATTATTAACGGTGACTCGTAGTCAGAGTGTTTTGTGGAGTGGTATTATTCACGGTCACAGTTTGTGGTTGTGTCAATATTTTGTCCTAGTCACCGCTATTTACTATAGAGTTTGATTCACACGTACGCCGAAAAATAGAAAGCAGAATCTTCGCAGTAATTCACACACTTAAAGTTGACCAATGATGCATTGCATCGCTTTATAACAGCTGATTATCAACATATATTGTTTCATAGTGGAGAAACATATATTTTGGATCATTCTCCAGATGGATGTTTTCAAATTATAACGCTGTGTCGTGACACACTCCAATACATCGATACACACGCTTTACATTAACGAGTTATTTCAAATCTCCTCACAACTGCTAACGAAGCTGTCAGCGTAGTATTGCGTTTTCTGTGGATAAAGGATATATATGGCTGTCTGCTAGAGATGTATCGTTCATGAACGAACGTGTCAATATGAACGAAACAGTCAAAAGAATGAACTATCCGGATCTTGGTTTAAATGATCCGTCGTTCATTTTCTATCTCTGTCTACTCTCTCAGGGGTTTCGTTTAATGTTCGGCTCAACTCGGTTAGCCTCGGTTATCAGCACAATGCTTCCACATGTTCCTTTTCAAACCATTATTTTGTTCTGCAGTCTACCAACTCACCAACAGTCTCTCTTCTCGCATATTCATCCAAACAATGGATGAAGGCCAGTTGATTTTCCACCATTCATTTACCGCTCTTTTCTCATTTTCGTTCATTCGTAAATTGGATGGATCAACGAGTGACCGGAGTGGTTCATCGGGTCTTCTCTTATTATCGGTCATTCGTTTATTGAACGGATCAGTGAGTGAGCGGAGGTTCAGTCGGTCACCATTTTTCTATCGCTCTCGTTCATTTGTCAACTCTATATTGAACGGAACCGTGAGTGTGCGGAGGTTAAGATGGTCACCATTTTTCTATCGCTCTCATTCATTTGTCAACTCTATATTGAACGGATCAGTGAGTGAGCGAAGATTCAGTTGGTCACCATTTTTCTACCGCTCTCTTTCAATTGTTGAATCTACAGAACATTTTAGTCAGATCTTGACTTGACCTTGGATTGTAATTTAGACGTTTAATCATTTAAATTTTTTTTCAACTGTTTATATTTTTAACAATCGTAATATTTATGTGAATTGTGATTTAGGTATATCATAACATAGGTTTTTGTGATTCTACAAAGCAGTCCTCATAATTTACTTACAAAATATTAATATAATAGAGAAACAAGTAGATCCTTAAAAAAAATTATTATAAAAAGGCATCACCATTTTTAAACAGTAAGCTGATCTTTTTACTAACAATTTAAATTATGTTGAGAAAAAATAACATTGTTTTAACTATATTTAAATAAAAACTACCTTTAAAAAAATTGAATGAACGGTGAAAGGGTCAAATGAACGGATCATTGAACTGATTTAGATTCAATGAACCATTAATTTAAAAGAACGATTTTGCCCATCTCTACTGTCTGCTAGCTTCTGACTGTAGAGCACATGCGTTGACAAATGCGCACGCGCATTGATTTGAGATGGTTTGTTCTGGGATTTGATTGGTTCTCCTGTGCCTAACATCTCGAGCAGAGTGGACAAAGTAGAGAATAGTTGAACTTCAGCAGAATAGCTCGCGCCGATTAAACGTAAATCTTGTGATTGGCTTAGAGCAAGTCACGTGACCACGTTTCTGTTTTGCACTAGTTTTTCAGTGAACGTGTGAATGCACAGTGTTACAAAGCAATCTTTTGGACCTTATACCATTGATCTCTATAATATAAATGGATGAACATCCTCGGCTGAAATTTTCGAGCTGTCGTCTGCACACCATTGTGTAAAAGAAAAAACCTTTCGGATATCTCTTTCTCTTTTACACCCATAAAAGGAAAAATCGCATTTTGACATCGTTCATTAATTTAATTAAATATATGCGATACATCAATGTGTGAGTAATTAGATAAAATAAATATGTTAGTAAGAGCTTTGAAGAGCATATCAAAGTTGGAAACTGGTTACTTTTTTCTTTAAATAAGTTGATGTAACCTAATATATGCGATGATTTTTGAAGGAAGCTCTCTTGTAAGGCTTTATCTCGTACCAGAATTCTACCCTATAGTTGTGTTAGCTATGATAAAATACCTTTCAGAACGAAATTTCTACTTCCGTTCTAAATGGCCGTTCATCCTATCAAATATTATATATAATAAATGTTAGTATTCTGGTACTGAATAAAACCTTACATATTGATATTATTACTAAAATCAAGGTTTAGTAGATACAGTTCTTCCTACAAGCCTATAACCAAATTATCATTTGAACGTAAGACTTATACACAAAGTAGGTCATTCAAACAAATGTAACACAGTTTTTAGCTAACTCGTTTCATTATAGTTATCGAACTTTTAACATAATATGGTTTCTGAAAGCAATACACAAGATAGGAGTCAACTTTTTTTGTTGCCATTTTTATTCATACCATGAAACCATTTTTGGAACACAAGCTAGGTATGGAAAATAACGTTTTGCAAATGTCCTCCATTTTCATTCACATATTTCTGAAGTCTTGTTCTGCACCTGAATTTCCATCAGTACAAAATAGTGCTTTCTTATAAGTTACAACCTCGTGGTCATGTGACACGACTTGCGTTCGCTACAATGGTGTTGGAAACGATGAATGATGACACTATCGTAATAATGTCTGATGAAGCCCACTTTCATCTCTCGGGTTTCGTTAATATTCAAAACTGTCAGTATTGGTTTGCGGCGAACCCGAGAGTAATTCATGAGCGTCCTTTTCACTCACAAGGAGTAACAGTATGGTGTTAGATGACACATCTTGGGGTATTAACCTGTATTTCTTCGAACAGGTTGGTCGAAGTGCTACGGTGAATTCTGATCGCTATGTTTTGATGTTAAAAAACTTCCTCTGACCTCAAATGCGTAGAATGTAACTGAACAATGCCCAAGTGTGGTTCCAGCAGGACGGGGCAACCACCCATACATCTCTGGTTTACATGGCAGTTCTTTGAGGCATGTTCCCACAACGCCTAATTTCTCTCTGTGGAGATATCCCATGGCCAGCGTGGTCACCTGATCTTTTGGCGTGTGACAATTTTTTGTGTGGTTATCTGAAGTCGAAAGATTTCATTGATAAACCACACACTTTGGAAGAACTCAAGGTTGCTATAAAACGTGAAATTAGGGCAATACCGATAAATATGGTTCGTGATGTCATGAGTAACTTCAGAACAAGACTTCAGTAATGTGTGAGTAAAAATGAAGGACATTTGCAAGACGTTATTTTCCATACCTAACCTGTGTTCTAAAAATAATTTCATGGTGTAAATAACAATGCCAAAATATTCTGAATTTAATTACAAAATGTAAACAATTTTTTTTTAAATACAAAAGTTATTACACTCGCATAACATATTTAAATATGTAGTTATCATCAATGTTGTTTACAGTCTGCCACGACTACACTTATATGTAAAGTTGGTTATTATCTTGTATATTTGTATCAGAAACCGTATTATATCAAAAGTTTGATAAATATAAGGAATAAATTATCTTAAAACTTGATTACATTTGTTTGAATGACAAACTTTGTATAGATGCCATACATTCAAACTATCACTTAGGTTATAGGCTTGTGGGAAGTATTATTATAATGCCTTTAAAAAAAAATGGCTCATATGTTTCAGAAACCATATTATGTTGAAAGTTCGATAACTATAATGAAACAAGTTAGCTAAAAACTGGATTATATTTGTTTGAATGACATACTTTGTGTAGAAGTCTTACGTTCAAGTGATAATTTAGGTTATAGGCTTGTAAGAAGTACTGTATCTACTAAACCCTGATTTTAGTAATAATCTCAATGTCTAAGGCTTTATTTCGTACCAGAATACTATCATATATATATATATATATATATTTGTAGGATAGCCGACCATTTAGAACGGAATCAGAAATGTACTTCTAGAAGGTCTTTTATCATAGCTAAACACAACTATATGGTATGATTCTGGTATGAGATAAAGCCTTACAAGAGAGCTTCCTTAAAAAATCATCGTATATAATAGGCTACATCAACTTATTTAAAGACAAAAGTAACCAGTTTCCAACTCTGATATGCTCTTCAAAGCTCTTACTAACATATTTATTTTATTTTATTACTCACACATTGATGTAGCTCATATATTCAATCAAATTAATGAACGATGTCAAAACGCGATATTGCCTTTGGGTGTAGAGAGAGAAAGATACCCGAAGGCTTTTCTCTTTTACACAATATATGCAGACGACAGCTCGAAAATTTCCGCCACGGATATCCATCCAATGCCTATGAGTGCCGATTGTGGAAAAGATAAATGTAGAGCGAAGCGGGTATGTTCTTCTTTTTACGTAACCAAACCTACTAGCCACTACCTTTTTCGGAGTATACAGTAGGTTCTATTGCTCTGTAATACATATTAATCATTTCAGTTTATAAAGTTGTGATTTGCAGGTTAAAATTAGGTGATTGTTAATAACCTATTGGTATGAAACTAAAATTGAGATTATTTAACAAATACTCATTTCCAATTAAATATTAATGACCTCATTTGTTCCATGATTGAAATAAATGGATATATCTTAAGTGGACTGATAAAATAGGTGTGTAGATTCACACGTCAGAGTCGAAAATTACAGTGATTCATCTTGACTGGTTGACCTATTAATTTGGTTTTCCAAATTTTAGATTGTCTATCCTATCTTACAGCTTCAAAAATTCCATTCGTCCTATCCTGCACCTGACGGGTATCAAACCCCGATCTCCCTGGGGTTCTTTGGCGCGAGTAGCCCCTTAGGTTATGTGGCCAACGAATTGGGATAGTTGAAGTTGATCCAACTTCTACGAAGTAAGGACCTAAGGATCAGGACTCTGTAGACCTGTAATTCTGATACTGTGGCATCAATTTCTTAAGGACTATGGACAAATGGAGTGTGTAGATGAGGTATAACATTATATATAATTTTATTTTATGTTTGTAGGCATGGAATGTCTTTGGACAGTTTCAAATTGATAACATATCGTCGAAGAAGGCAGAAAGAATGTTTTAGTAAACAATGTCCAACTTTTAATATCAAAGAAGAGCTTATTATCGACACAGCCACTGCTGAAAGGTAACATTGCTGGAAACCTCAGGTTAAGAGAAATACAGCATTAAGTTAGATTATTATTAGGAATAAAACGAAATAAGGCTGCTTTTACAAAAAATCTTTAAATAAATTATGCAGAAATTTTGACCATGCCGTAATTTTATTAGTAGTTTTGTTATAGTGTAAGCTAGCTATAGGCTACAAAATTGTAAAATATGCAGACAAACTTTACAAATAATTTTAAAGCAAACATATTAAGGTTTCAATATTAAATTTTAATTTTGTGTACATTGTCTCAATATGTAAATACTTAAAACACCTCAGATAACATGTGATTTTGAATAAACCTGAAATAACACCCAAAAGTGAGATTTAAAAAAAGAAATTTAACTAAAAATAAAACAAATTTTTCAGGGCTCTACTAATGAGTCCTTAAAAGTTTCTTAAAAAATGTATGTTTGCAAAATATTTTGTATTAAGTTATGAGATATTTTTCCAGGACTAAAACAAAAAGTTTTTACCGTCTACTTTAAAGTATGTACTTATTAAGAGATAAGTGTCTTCATGTGTCTCTTAATGCTAGTCTATATGGTGATCAAACTTAATCACCCCAAACCAGATGTTAATAAGAATAGTGTAATCATAGTCTATTTCGTAATCATATTCAATTATAGTCTAACATTGGTTTTTCAAAGAAATCTCTTTTGAGCTATTGATAAACATTTTGACTAGTAAGTTTAGTACCCTAAGAGCTACATTTGAATATTATAAAACTATCTTGAGTTGTTATGAGAAAGATGATCTCTCACACATGCACTCTCTCTTGAGAAAGAATACTAGCTTACAATTAGCAAGGCATACATGAAACGAGGACATGCTTCATTCCTGACTCTGCTGCCACTATGTGAGAGTGGTTGTCCCTTTAATATCTGTTGCTGCAGACACATGCCTACAGCATGAACATTGCTCCTCTTTGTTGTACAAGAATCTGTCTACCAAACTTTTTTCCATACAGCTTTCTTTTATCTCCTTTCATATGCAATAAAATGTCTTAAAATATTTGTGATAAATTATTCACAAATAACAAGTTTGATACTTTAATATTTTAATAATAGCTTTGATAAATTTTTCATTGATGAAATGTAGGTTTACCCTTTCACAGTGATAAATTAATGGCAAGGGACTGGATGTTGTGTTTGTCCTAGTCTTAAGTTAGATTAAAAGGCACATGAAGCTACAGCAGGCCTAGCAAGCTGGCAGTGGAAAATATGACTTGAATAAAAAATTGACCCAGGTCACAGGTTGGAAACAATAATGAATGTAAAAAAATAGCTTTAAATAATACATTATACACTCCATCTCCTCAAAATAAATTTCTGGGTGTATTATTTGTATTTGTCAATTTTCTAGTTTAAACTTAATTTGAAAATATGCTATGTGGTAAACCTTAATACTGATAACAAATTTTTTTTTTTTGTGTGTGTTCAGACGTGTTATTGCTGCANGAAGAGTTGAGTATCTCCGAATTTTACACGTCAGTATTATCAATTTTGCATCGCTGCGTGAGCTTGGTAGAGAGCAGCAAAATCAGTAAAATCCTCTGTTACGGTCTGGGCAACTTCACCCAGTGTGTCTCAGCACGCTACCAGTTGGCACTACTGCTTCTGCTGAAAAAACACACCACCGCCAAGGTCTTTGTTTACGATCCAGTGTTCTCTGCTCTCGAGTGTCAATTAATATCTAGCTTTGGCTGTCAGCTTCTTCCATTTAATGAAGAGGGGAAACATACGATCAACCAAAACGAGGTCACACTCACCTACTTACCGCACTGTTCAAAGCAGCTCATCAACAATTTCTTGTGGGCCAATTGGGGCCTTGGTCTAAAAGACTGCATCATTTTTGGAAACAGTTTCTCTAAAATTATAGATAGTCAACTTAAAAGCACTTTGAAATCTTCTGCACGCTACATTTTAGACATTTTCCCTTACACAGAAGAACTAAGCATTGCCAACTCCTTCAAATACACAGATATTTTCAATGACTTGGCCATCAGTGTATTCCCAATAAAGAAACTTTCCTCAGTCAAAAGAGACTTCTGGGTACCTCGCGAAAACCCCAAGTACTGTGACAGTGACACAGAATTCATCACGGCAAAATTTGTGTCTGCATTGAACCTATGATGTATCAAGCGAGTGTCCTACGAATGCTGCGACAACTAACAAAAGAGCTGCGCCACTGTAGTCCAGAACAGACCCCTAGTAAATCCCTTGTGATGAGATATGTGATTGCGCAGAGCAGACATTATAAGGAGACTGACCAGCAACTATGTAAGGCGAGGGACGAAGTGATGTTCATGGGTGAGACATATCTCTGTTACTTGCAGAGTTTACGGCGCTACCAGGATATCCACACTCATTACGCTGGCAAGGGAGAACGCTCTGTCCGTGAGACAGCTGACATGGTGGGCTTCAAACTGCCTCATGATCCCAAGTAGTCCTCAGGGATCTTGCAAAATAGTTTACTTGTGATAGAATAATAGGATTGACAAGTAATGCTTGAAATGTTTTGTTTCAATAAAAAATAGCTTATTTGGCAAAATAATATTGTATTGTATTAGTTTGCACCTGAAAAAAGTTGTGATGCAACTAGCGGTATATTTTGTGTTTGATAGATAAAATTAAAACTGCAAACTCCTACTTTGTTTAAAAAAAATTGTATTAGTCTATGAATTTAAACTATATCTTGTATCATGAAATATTCTCTAAAGGAATATTATAAATCTATATTTTGTTTACTAACCTTCCATATGGCTGCCATTTTATTAATTTCCTCGGTTGTGGGGTCTTTATGCCATGAAGGTTATTTCTTTTTACCGGGCATGGTGCAATGTCATCAGTGGCTTGGATGCACGGACTTGCCTTCTATAAACATCCAAGATTTGATCGGATCAGGAGCTGTTAAATCGGTCTACAGGGCCATTTGGAACGGGACAACTGTGGCAGCAGCCTTCCTCAATAACGGCAAATATCTATCGGATTTTAAACACAATTTAAACATGCTCAAAATTTTCAACCAAAGTAGGTTTGTGGTGCAGTTGGTGGGATTCTGCGAAAATGAGAACATTGTTTTGACGGAATTTCACAAGTTCGGCAGTGCTCTTAATTTACCGAGAATTCTAAGAATAAGGTATATGCCTAACCATGCAAATTTTGGCCTGAAGTTGTGCTTGAACTATGCAATGATATTGGATCACCTTCACAATGGACCTGCAGGCACAAGGGTCATGTGTGACTCAAATGATTTAAACAAGTTGCTCAGCCAACTCTTGGTGACGCATGATTTTCAACTCATACTGAATGATCTTGATGCTCTGCCTCTAGTAGATTACAGGTTGAATCTAACCATAAAGTGTGGTCTTCAAGAACTGCGAGGAGACTTTGTGGCACCAGAACAGCGTTGGCAGTTTGAAGGTCATTTTGAGGTTGATAAAATGGCTGGATATGGGGAGAAAACTGATATTTGGAAGGCAGCTTCAGTTTGTGAGTATTTTCTAAATCTTGTACCTGGAGAAGATGTGGTGTTGTATCGATTGTTTGAGCTTCACAAGAGCTGCAAGAACTTTTTACCAGAACTTAGGCCATCTGCCAAGCAACTAGTGCAAATATACAAAGAAGTGGCTGAAGAATTGGAGCACACAGAGCTATAAGAAATCAGTTAAGAAAACTTTATACTACTTAAAATAATGCAAATGTAGGAACGTTTGCTAAAATATACTTGACATTAAACAATTCTAAAATGTGTTAGATTTTATGGAAAAACTAAAATGCTTTTACATGAAATATGAATTTGTTAGATTTCTTAATTTGTCTTGCATTCAATTGAGTGTTTTTTTATCGTCTATCATAATTATGCACTAAGTTTTAAAAATACCAATGAAAATAACCTCATGCCCAGGATGAAGTGTCGCTAAATTAGAACACCAAGTTTCAAGGTTATTTGAAATTTAACTTTCACTTAATACTTAATTGTATTATATTTGGAAGAAGGTACAGGAAAGGTGGATAGAAACATATAAAAGGGGGACAAACACAATATGGCCTTTACAATGAAAAGAACAACACAGTTCACACTTTACACTGCTGCCACTGGACAAAGAGGTAATGGATGTCTCATTAATTAATCCCAGTAATGCGGCTAATCTGATAGAACCAAAGCTTTGAGAACACAGTTAAAATCCCAGTTTGGGCTGAATTAAAATTTAAGAAATGCACCTATTCTTTATTACTAACTAAATTAATTGCAATAAAAATATATCTTCAAGTCATATAAACAACCTTTGTAGTGGAATAGGACTGGGGATAAAAACACAATGAATACAATATTTCTTTATGAAAATAGAACTTATATTAAGTAATACAATAATATAAATATAATTATTTATAAATGTCAAAATAGTTGACATTCAATGTGGAAACCACCACCAATGAAATAAGCAATAGAAATAAACAAATGACAATCAAATAGTATTGTCAACTAAAATGTTTAACTGGCAATTATACTAGCGATAGGCAAATGTGTGTTCATAGAGTACATACACATTACAAATTTCCCTTACAACTGTGCCCCACCACTTGTCAGTGATAAATAGGGAACTGCAACCATTTATTATTTCACTATTTTAGGCAAGTCTTAAATACATTTAGTGTAATAATTATTGTAAACTATGAAAGAAGGTATAGGAAAAATTATATCTAATTCACTTAGCAGAACAAAAAGAGGAACACACTGCCACCTGCATTAGTGGGCATGTGAACAACGATGTCAGCCTCGTTTGGTTAGGACTACAAAGTCGAGGTAGTGTTTCTGAAAAAATGTCTCTCGTTCTCTCCTCACAAAAAATTTGACTACATTTCCTCTAAATTCTAACTTCAGCTATACCTTCATTAATGTAAATATGTGGATATTCCAGGCAGGTTGTAAGCCATGGTGGAAATAACAATACACTACAAGAGCAAAAACAATTTCTAACAAGTGAACACTTTAGTACGGTAGTAAAACAAGATAAGCAAAAGAACGCTACACCTAGGTAAACAAATATTTGACATTTTAACATTCTCACTCAAGGGAATTTCTGCATGTGCTGTACTCTATGGGAAGCAAATAAAAAACACCCATCCCTTTAGTTTCAGTTAAACTTAATATGCCATGATTTAGGGATAGGACAAATGTATTTAATAGTTGTAGTTTGAAAACCATTTTGCAGAAAATGAATAAAATTACACATTTTAGAAAAATATGTTTGTCCCTCAGTAACATGTGCATTTTCTGATAAATGTCGACAAACTACTGCACTATGAAATCTAGCCCAATTCATGTCCACATGTAATAAAAGTTGATACCATGCAAAATATTTCATAATAAACTATAGCTATTGGTACTCTAGTTTATCATTGTATTTTACATATATATATATAAAAAATTCAGTTTGTAGACCATACTTTCACCAACAAAGCCTTTTATGGCACATAATAATACTTAATATTAAATGTATTGATGCTTCCTTTCCTAAACAGCACTAAAATAACTAGGAGACTGGAGAGTCATCTAATGTCATGCAATGCAAGTGGTTGAGAGATCGAAAACACATAAAGCTCTATATAAAATAGTGACTGGAAAATAAATTTTGCTCAACTCAGACTAATCCGGAATACGTAGGTTAGAATTTTAACCCCAATTCTTGTGGATAAGGATTTTTAAAATGAAAGTAAACTTATGAAACTATTGATAATATAAGGAATGTACTTAGATGGAACAGCTAATTAGATTTATTGGTACAACTTCTTTAGTCAAATTGAACAATATAAATTAAGAAACATAACATGAAGATAATTTATTCAAAGATAAACTATTATATCAAGAAATTAAGTCAATTAAAGCAGGCACAATAAAAAATCATCATGGAGGTTGTCACGTAATAAAGTTCAAAAATTAATTTGCATAAAACAATTAAAAATGTAAATCTGTGCAAAGCCCTACTAAGCAGTAGCAGAATACAGGATTAACTGATAAGCAACAAAAAGTGTAAATTAGCTAAATGACTAGACTAGAGTTATCAATATTATAATTAAAGACACTATAAAATTTTTGAAATAACTGAGATAAGGATACTAGGTTAATGAAGGTCATGACTTAACCAAATTAATAGGCGCTGGTGTGGCAACAATAATGAACTTAATAATTAAAATAGTAAAGAGCTTAAACATGTTGATAAAGAAGACATGTTCTGTAATATTTAAAATATTTAACCAATGACTGTAAAAAGGTGATTTTGTTCATTTTTAGTTTAAAGCCAATGAAAGGAAGTACCTATTAAAATCATGCATAGTAGGTGAAATTTAGTGGGAGTTGTGAGTGACTGCCAATCAATTTCTAGGAGCTAGACTTCCTGTAAAAGGAGTTGAAGGGGTCAAAGCCTGGGATGCACTTTGACAGCTAAAACTTTCGGTGGACATAATTTTGTTATGTTGAAAATTTCCAGATATAATGTGGAGATCATGAGCAAAAAGTGGACTTTTGTGATTGCCTTTCTAATTTCATATTCTTCAAAAATCTTTGTTTTAAATAATTATAATATTCATTTTATCAAATTGAAACCATGTGAATAATATTCTTTTTCCTTGTACCCCAAATAAATATATTTTGTAGCCAATTCAATAAAGATGGTTAATCACTCTCGTAGTTAATTATTCCTGTTTTCCACCCCCACTATGTGATAACACCCCGATGACATATATTCCAATGCTCCACCATCAAAGACTGGCTGCCGAGGACTAATTTAATCAACAACTTTTCATGAGAACCCCCCACTGCCTTTTTTGCAAGAGAGCAACTTTAGAAAGATGGTGAGATGTGCAGCCTTGTCACAGGATGGAAAATGAGAGAATACTAAAGAGAATTATGGAGGCGAAATAAGTAAGAAAAAGACCCGACCAAGAAAGAGAGAGAAGAAGAAGAATGGTGTAAGGAAAGAGGAAGATGGAGGTTTTTTTTAATAAACTGACCAGGCCAGTCTATTACAGTAGATGATGATGATGATGATGATGATGATAAAGATGTCAGATTCTTAGACTTGCTTTGTTCCCTTTCAAAGTCATCAGTCACTATTTTCTTACTTTTTTCTTTTCCAGAAGAAATTCCCATTTTCCAAACAAAAGATTTACACAGGTGAATTTAATTTTTCATACAATTAATTAGTGTGAAGTCATGTGATTGATATTCAAATCAGGTTTAGTTGAGCTTGATGAGAAAATGTATGCAACATTACATAACCTGATGTTTCAGAAGCAGTTAAGAGGCAATAAGAATTGTGCTTGATCATCGTTCCAAGTTCTTTAGTCAGCTTTTTCTTTTATATGGGATGGAGCAGAAACAATTAGACAATCTATGCTGAAAAAAATGATGGACAACATGATTAAGTTTGCCTTATGTCCTGTGGAATTCACCTGAGTGACATTATCTTCAAAAAGTGAAAAAGTGTAGTATGTAGTTTGCTTTTATTTAGCTTGTGAATATTTACTTTTTAATCAGTGTTAATTTTCAGGTTACTAAATGTCATCTACAAAGGCGTATATAATTTAAAGCTTTCAGTTGAATGTTATAAATTCACAAATACTCGAGGATTTTTACTAGGCCTAGTTTTTTGAGAAATTTCTAGTGTTTCTCGGTTTTTTCTAAACACGAAAAATTCCCTATGTCTTTCCAGTTTTTCAAGTCCTTTGCAACTTTGCCTTTCCAATTGTAGTCTTTCTATTCATGTTACTACCAATTAGTTAATATTCTATGTTTATGTTCTAAGTTTGAAAATAAACAAATTATTAATCATTTAAGCACACAAACACCAGTAGACCCACACATACAGAGGCTATGACAACAATATTCTAAAGTCCTTTCTGACTGCAGTTTATAAACAATTATTTTAACAAACTTTGAAAAATATGCAAGTGCACTATGAAAGTCCTTGTAAAGAGGCTAGTTAAATACTTAGTGGGTTACACAATATAATATATATCTTTTGGCGTGATTAAAAACTAGCGTTTTACAGGTACTTAATATGGCTGAAATAATAGCACTTGGAACCTCTTGACCAAAGTAAATACCCAAATATTTGCATCTCACAAGCCCCCAAGTGAGATCCTTATTATAAGGACTTTAATAGTAATTTTCATGGTTGGGAAAATGGCTAGAAGGAGATTTGAGCATTTACATGCAACCTCCTTAAACTTTCACAAGTAATTTTTTCCCCCCAACATTAGAAGTAACTGTTAATTCAGTTAATGCAGAGACTCAAATCCTTGCCAGTCAGAAGCTTCTGACTCTTCGTCTTCATCCACAGCGATGCCCCTGACACCATTCCTGAGCAGGGGAGTGCCTTTGTTTTTACCTGGAGAGCCAAAACACAATTTTAATAGTGGCAAAATTTCAACATCACAGACACTGTGTAAAAGAACATATCCTGAAAGCATTAGGAGATGGGTAGCCCAGTTATTACTTGAATGTATGTTCATTCAGTTAAATTATGATGATGAGCGTAATGAAACAGGACAGTTCCATGAGAAAGAAGACATAGTACTCAAAAATTAAAAATTATTTTACAATCAAGTTAATCATAACGTTGGATTGCTAGTTATCAAAGAGTAAATTACAATCAAACATAAGTCACATTATAGAAACCCTAATTGATTCAAAGCATTGCCTTTTATGGTAGTCAAAAATTGTATTTAAAACAGTTATAAGTCATTTAAATTGTGATAAAACTTAACATTTAGAATAACTAGATAAGTCAGAAGTGATTTAATAAAATATAAATCAAATATGGGGTGTCCAAAACAGTTTTCCCTATACTCATCAACATGTTGGCATTCTGTTACCGTTAAATGGCTAATTATTGTTCTCTGAAAAGAAATAATTTTTTCAGTAAGTTATTTGTATGCAAAAATAGATTTGCTCACAGAAAATTAACTGATGTTTAAAATAAATACAGCAATTTATTAGACCCATATTTAACGGTAACAGAATGACTCGTATTGCTAATGGAATGACACACTCACTATAAATGGAATAATATTAGTTTATGTTTTATCAGGCTCGGTGATGGATGAAGTTACATTTAAGTTATGTTTTAAGGTTTTAAAACAATGTTAATGAAATGTTTGCATAGGTCTACCTTAAAATAAGACCTACTTTAAAAACAAATATTTTGAAAATAAACATTATTGTCGAGACTTTATTGGATCCATGGTATGTGACTAGGAAGAAGAAAGTTGTATGTTTTCATAGTGCAATATGTGTTATGAAATATCCTTAAAGCATAAGTACCCTTTAGATAAAATATTGATGAACACTATTGTGAAATGGGAACAGTGGGAGACAATGAACCAAAGAATCACTCTTCAAGACCTGGAAGGTACAGTGGACCAATGTCTTGAGAGACTCCAAAAGCAAAAACCTAACTTTATAACTCACGCTTATATTAAACGCCAACAGTCTAAATTTTTTGAGGAAAAAAAAAGACAAGATAGTAAAGAACACGTAGTTATTCAAGTGAACTTTGCAGAAAACTACGCTGTGTAGAACCACAAAATGAAATTCAAAGTGCATTAGGCCAACTCACAAATTACCATCTTCACAGCTTATATATGGAATGAGAAAAACACAGGATTTCCATGTGCAATAGTTGGTGAGGAGCTAAAACACAATAAATATTCTGTTCACAGCTTTCTAGATAAGCTTGTGACCCATGTTATTTCAGTTGACCCAAAGATAAATACCATCACATTAATGAGTAATGGTGCAGCAAGTCAATTTAAACAAGGATTTTTCTTTGCCAACTTGACATTTTATAAGGAAAACTATAATGTCCATGTATCATGGCATTTCTTGGCCATGTCCCATGTAGATGAAGTTGGCAACACCTTAAAACGTACACTTTGGGCAACGTGTAAAGCTGGGAAATATGCTGTGCGTAATGCTAATATGTTTGTAAACATTCCACCCTTCAAATGTCCTAACATACTGCTGATCCTTGTTCCTGCCCAAGATATAGAGATTCATTGAAATGAATTAGATCAACAGTGGGATTACACATCTCCAGTTCGTGAAACCAAGAGCCTTCGTGCAGTAATTCCTGATGCTCCATTTATTATTGAGTATCAGCGTTATTCTTTGTCCCCAAAAAAGTCTGTCCACAAATTTCGAGATGAAGTTGCAATTTTTCTCATCAGAAATACAATTGTCTCAAACATAATTCTACTTTGTTTCAAGGAGACTTTGCTTTGGTTTATTTTGCTGGTAAAAAGTCTCAACTATTCTTTGTAGGACAAGTAACACAAGTTGATATACGTATTACAGCATGTTATGAAATGACGTTTTTGAGAAAAACTGATCAGTGTGTACACTTTTTACTTTCCTACAAAAAAGCTTAAGAATTGGAGTCATTTGGAAATACCGTCACCTAATATTGATAATAGGAATAGGTACTTTATACATACACTTATCTATGAAGCACAATGAGAAGGCCTACGTTGTCAACTTGTCATTCCATTACCACAAACTGGTCATTCTGTTACTTTTAAATTTAATTTTTTAAATAAGTGAATATTCATTAAATGTAACTTCTAACATATCATTGTATAGCTGATAAGTTTGTCTAGGTGGTCTAAATTTTGTAGTTTCTACATGTGAGAGGTTGGGCTGAGTGTGTACTCTTTTCATGTAAAATCAGATAACTGTGTCCTAACTATGTCATTCTGTTACAAAATAATAATTAATCAGTAAATAATATCAAAGTGTGAACCGAAAATTGAAGTTATTAAAATTATGTTTATTTTCTTCTGTAAAAAGTTTAATAAAAATTTGATTTGTGTGAATTGTTCTTATCAAATTTTCTTTAAAATACAATAGATACAATACAGTGTCATTCAGTTACTCGTGGAATTTCCCAACTAGGTTTTTAATAATTTGACTCTTTTACCTACAAATCTTGAATATGAATCTTAGAAACCATGGTAAACATAAGAAGTCTATCCCATCACATAAATTCTTAGGGTAGTTAGAGAAAATAGATATATAAACTATATTATAGTTTTTGTTATGATGCATTAAATATAACATTCATGCATTGAGTTAAGTGATAAATTTATGATCTGTGGTCAGGTTAAGTTTTTCCTATAAACATGTTTGTATAAACCACCAATCAGAAGGCAAGCTCTAAAACCAATTTAAACTAAAAAAAAAAGTTTATTTTTTGACTCTTTAATAGCCTTAAGGATTCGAGGCGTTCGTCCCTAGTTTGAAGAAAGGTGGCTTCAATGGGACTGCACATAGTAGAAAAAAATATTTAAATAAATCTGCTAATGATGGTTCTTTAAGGAGAGCTCTGAAAGTTTCCCCAAAGTCAACCAGGTGACAGGTGTATTACCTCACCTAATACTCTCGCCAAATATGTAATCTTGAGCTGACGTTGCAGACCAGGAACTGCCAACCACAATGACTCTTCTTGTAGCTTCTCCTTGTGTGCCTTTAGGTGTACTGTCAAAATGAAAGCGCTCTCCCCAGGGACAATGCTGACCAATTGACAGTGAAGGTTAGGAACATTACTAGGCTGGTAGCTTTCTAGGTTCCTGTGTTTCCCAAGTATGTCACAAGCATCCCACGGGACAGAAACCTTCACTTCATAGAGGTGGTTCAACTTGAGGAAGCCCATGTGAATGGCCACCTCCTCCTCGCTTACATGCTGCACCACCAGCTCGTTGTCCTTGCCGAAACTGTCATTCGCTTCCTCAAAATGAACATGAGCGTGCTCTGAAAACACAACATATTATTCTTTCAGACTTTTAAATCTTCTATAAGAGTAGAACCTGGAGTCCTTTTATTAGAGTGAGCAATAGTTACAATTGCTTTTATTCTGCCTAATACATTTTTGTTTGAAGTCTGATTGAAATTTACACATATATTTAATTTAAACTCTAGACCTAACACAATAAGGGCCTACTATTTAATATTGATATTTTAGCTCTTATCAGTAATATGAATCTTGGCCATTGATTCTCTATGGGGCTAACAATGTATTATTACTAAACTGGGTCAATTATCTTTTTTAATGTTAATTAATATTCTGGGGTGTAGTTGTTTGATCTGTTTTATAAATAAGTTAATATAAGTCACTAGTAGCTGATTTGGCCAATGAGCTTAAAGATAAAATGTTTTTAACTTGCTGCTTTTTGTTGAACTGTTGTGTGACACTGAACTGAAGGACAACTTAAACGAAGTAGCTTATGGCTGAGTTGTCATTTGAGTGAAAAAATCTGTGAAATTTCTCATACACTTTGTCATTACCTATAGGCCCTAAGTGTGAAATAAGTTCTTCAGCATTAGCTTTTCTAAAAAATAAATACAGGAATATAGTGGATGTTGAACCAGAATTGAGGATAAAATTTATCTTTCTTCCTCCTAAACTTAGGTTTTTGTGTGGATCAAAACTGCATCACACTTCTCATTAAAAAGCATAATTTGATTTGCGGTATATTTGTTCAGTAAATAAATATTGCTTTCAAAATCTGTCAGAAACTTGTTTGTTGTGATAAAAATAAATATACAACATAAAGGTTTATATTTACTAAGTAAATTCATATAAAAAGATATTTGAATAGTGTCTAATTTACATAAATCACCACCACCTCCACTGTGGTTCAGATTCCACGTTAAGCTGTAGGTCCTCCATTTCATCTCACAATCACCCTACCATTACACATTAACGTAAGTGTGTATAACCCGAATGGGTAGTAAGACGCGGTGCTAATAATAATAATACATAAATCACAAAAAAAGTAAAAAAGTGACTGAATACCCTGTTTGCCCTGGAGGTTTCTGGCAAAGTGACTCTTGGTGAAGTCCTCAAAAGGAGTTGGCAAGAATTGTGTTTAACATTGAATCCCTCTTGAAGAAATCTAGGCTGTATCCAAATAGTCTACTTATGCGGCGTCGCCTTGACTCGTGCCCTTTATAGTTGCATTGGCAATCAAATGATCAAGTGTAGATCCGTCCAAATAGTCACAAAGCATTCCTTTGCACCCTTGTCGAGGTTTTGGTCACCTTGGATATGAAGGCTACCAACCATGTTCTCGCGGTGTCGGTTGCAGCGTTTGACTGGTAATTGGTTTAGTGTTATCATTTCGTCTGCTAGAGCACTGACTTAAGTTTTCTGATATTTTAAATAAAGTTGTTGCCGTTCGAATAGTGTGATTTCATGCAGTCTTCGCTGTGAACAGCGCTAAGTCTAAAATCAGACTAGTAGGATACAGCCATAGTGTTCAAAACCATAATTCATGTTTTAGATATTCCTATGTCATCAAAATTCAATAAGCTGTAGGCTCTACCACACCATAATCGACACCGCGAGAACAGCTGTTAGCTTTAGTATCCATGGTGACCAAAGACTTCGAGAAGACTGCATAGGTATCGTTCAAGATCTACACTTGGTCATGTGATCACCAATGCAGCTATCAAGGGTACGAGTCAAGGCGACGCCGCATAAGTAGACTATTCGGATACAGTCAATACAAAAAATTACATAACATGGATTAACGCCCTTGTCCACCCCACCCCCTCCTTCTTCGATCCATTATTTGTATATGTCCTTTATCATTAATAGGTCCATTAATGAAATAAAACTTATATTAGGCCTAATATTCTATTTTTGATAACATGAAATAACTAACCTTTATCAGCCATGACAAAGTGTTACTTTACATTGCTTGTTAGTAAGAAAAATATTTACTAAATCAGTCAAAATAAAACTGCATTGCCACATAATTAGCTGTAAATCAGAGATAAAGAAAAGTAATTTTGATAACAGTCTAATAAAGGCTTTAGTAATGATCCGATAAGCCTATCTTAGGTTGGTTAACCCATTTTTTAAACAAACTTATTTCTTCTTCTTTTCATTGGACATCAAAGATGAGAACGGCCGTGGCCACCATCAATAATAGTTAAATAGGTCTTGATATCTATCTATTACCTTAGATTAAATCTATAGGTAGATATAACTATAGTATATTGATTAATTTGAAAACGCTTAAAAAAATTAAAAATGGACTTTCTTCGACATAATTCTTTATTTACTACGCAGTTCCATAAAATCGACTAATTTATAAGCATAAAAACGTATGTTTATTAATAAAGAAAAATATACCGGTACTAACATAATTAAACTTTTTTTAAATTAGCATTTTATGTCCCAGAGAGCCAAGTGGCTTTTATAAAAGGGACGGTATAAAATAAGTGGCTTTGCAAAGTATATATGAGTAGATATAACTGATACTTGGAAATTAACAAAAATGATTTGGTATTATTTCCTATTTGGAAAAATCAGAGATTGCCGGTTCAGGGCCAGATCTGAATATTATTGGAAGATAATCTACAATCATGTATTGATATTAATTTATTTAGATTTTTGCTTATTTTAGGCCTATATAGGCCTAGTTCACAAGATGGCGGATCGGCGTGGTTCTCCTATCTGTGGCGTGTGTAGAAATTCCTTTAAACCTAACGAGGAAAGTGTTTTCTGTGATGGAAAATGTGCAATGTGGTACTACAAAACCTGCGCTAAAGTAAGCAAAAGAAAATTGATCTTTTTGGTAGATAATAAAGACTCTAAATGGTTCTGTGAGAGATGTGGAAAAGATGGTGCAGATGCAACAAACAATAAAGGCGTTCCAACAATGGATCCTGAAGTTTGTAATGCTCAAATCACAAAGCAAGACTTGGGTGGAAAAAACATTTACTCAATCGGTGACATGATGCAGGAACTAAGAATAATGAGCAGCCAGCTTAGCCAAATAAATCATAATAAAGTTTTACCGATTCAATTTTGAAAATAGAGAATAATGTGGGTCAGGTCAAACTTGATAACGAGGCTAATGATAAAAAAAAATTGTGTTCTTGCGGAGCGTAATGAAGAGCTTGAACAGTATATGAGACTCAATAATGTCCTGATTGATGAGATCCCGAAACTGGAAAAAGAAAATGTGAGAGATATAGTGCTTAAGATTGGTGAAAAATAGATGTAAGCATAACAGCAAGTGACATTGATATTGCTCACCGGCTCCCACAATGGAAAGCGGGAAAACCTCCGACTATAATAGTAAAGTTTGCTAGGCGAACAATTAAGTTAGATTTCATGAGAGAGAAGGCTAAGTTGAGTAACACTAATTCAGTTTCTTTTGTGGATGCACCGGCTCATAACATCTATCGAATGAGCATCTAACAGCTAGTAACAGAAAGAAGTCTGCCGAAGCAAGAAGACATTGGGATGATAGTAAATTTGCATTTGTCTGGGTCAAGAATGGTCATATTTACATACGAAAAGAGGAAGGGAAACCAGCTGTTATGTACAATGAAGGAAAAAAGTGGGAAGTAAATAGAAATGAGAACGCAAACGGTTTTATTGTGTTTAAAAAAAGACGTTAATGGTTGTTTTTGAATTGACAAAGCTTAGTGTATTTTTTGCAAATGTTTTAAGGGGTGTTTATTAATTCGGGTCATAAGAATTTTTTACTGCACTTTTTATGTGCTCTACTTGTGGTTTTGTCTCATCCGGCCCTGGGTTTGTACCTTTGTGTTTTACTGTGTTTTTTTGCTTTAGTCTAAGAAACTGTCTTATTGGTAAATGTGGCTGTCTATTTTTTATGTTTATTTTATACTAATAGGATAATAGTAGGCCTATTAGGTTTGATAAGCAACATGTATTTCTATAGACAAATTAGTATAGGCCCTTTTATTCTTTTATTGGTTTAAATTATCACAAACCATGCTAAAAAAAAGAGATAATGTTAGATAATTTGACTCAATTTGTTAATTGTTTTCCAAAACTAAAACTAAATATATTTTACTTAAACATCAGAAGTATTACAAATAAGTTGGATGAACTTCAGGTGATAAGTACTCTGCCTTTACAACCGACTTTAATTATACTTACAGAAACGTGGCTTAAATCGTATGAAACTAACTTTTATAATATTAATGGATATACAGGAACCTTTGCCTGTAGGGATGACAGGCAGTGTGTGTGTGTGTGTGTGTGTGTGTGTATATATATATATACACACACACACACACACACACACACTGCAAATAAACTGAATTTCAGTGTTATGGAAATGAATTAAAGTGGTTTTTATTTTCTAAGAATTGAAATAGACTCATTAAGCCCAACACTACAGATCAGTGTTATATATAAGCCTCCAAATATCCTTCTTAATAACTTCCTAACAAATTTTGAAAACATTCCAAACAATTTGGCAGGGGAAAAAAATGCATAATCATAGGGGACCCAAACAGTAATACAATGAATGATACAGTATTTAATAATCTGCTAAACAGCTATGACTTTGTCATTTGCAATGAGCTAGCAACTAGAATAACTAACAACATTGAAAGTACATTGGACCAAATTATTTCAAAAGTAGAGGCGTCAAAACATGTTTAAAACATCAAGCTTGTTTAGGCCTAACCTCGTAACCAACAGTGTGAGTGCCCAATAGTGTGGCGCATGAATACATTCATTAAGGCTCTTTTTTCTTTTGCATTTCTGGTTGGCGTCATGTAACAGTCATGTTGAACTTTTACCGTGTGCGTTCTGCTAAGTAAGAACAGTGTGTTCCAAACTTCAGACAAAGTGTTTAACAAGAGGGCCAGGCTCTGTGGGTTTCAAACATTAACAATAGTTTAAGTGAACACAACATTTTAATAGTTGAATTGGAATCAAATTATACCACGTTGTAGAGGAAAAACGACACTAAAAATTTAATGTGTAATTGATTACAATATGTTATAACTTAAGCTTAATGAATCCCTGGGACATATTAACACCAGCACAAACACAATTTTTTTTTTTAAAGGAACTCATGAAGATAGTGAAAAATGCTTTGTTTTTTGATGAAAGAAGGGGAGGTCAAATAATTACAAATAGTGTTCGTTATTCTCNAGGAACTCATGAAGATAGTGAAAAATGCTTTGTTTTTTGATGAAAGAAGGGGAGGTCAAATAATTACAAATAGTGTTCGTTATTCTCCTAGGTGTGGCTGGGCGAATAATGAGCTGTTGGAAATGATTAAATTACGTGACAAAACATATAAACTAGTTAAATTTAACCCAGAAAATACAAACTATAAGAGTGATCATATTTTAGCTAGGAATAATGTAACAGCACTTAAGAGAAGGTTGATGAAAAATTATTTTACAAAATAGTTTATAAGCAGTAGTAATCCTAAACAATTGTGGCAGGAGATAAATAAGTCTCTTAATAAGTTAATAATAAAATATCAAGATTAAAATTTATGAGCAAGGACTATAATACAACTTCTGAAATGGCAGAAAAAAAAAATGTAGGACATAATCTTGCAACGAATATCCCTGTATATCCTGATGATAAGTAGACATATAACACTACCACTATAGACAGCTCATTTGCAATTTTCTTAACAAATGTAATGGAAGTAAAAAAATATGATAAGAGATGTTAGTAACTCAAAAAGTCTGCATTTTGATAAATGTTCTAATAAAGTACTAAAACACTGTTAATTTTTTTTTGCATAGTATATAATTATCTGTTCTATTTAATAAATTTATAACAGTAGGTTAATTTCCGCAACAGCTGAAAATATCAAAAATTATTTCCGGACTTTGAAATGTGAAACATCAAACTACAAGCCTTTCTCACTTATAGCCTCCATATCAAAACTATCAGAAAAAATTATAAAAGTTAGATTACTTAAGTTTTTAGACACGATTTTTTTTTTTCAAACACCCCCAAGATTGATTTAGGGGGAAATCTAATACACTAGTTGAGGCTTTTGAATTGATTGACAAAATACATTGGATGACATTACTTAGATATCTGGAGCTTTATTTATTAATTTAAAAGAGGCATTTCACACTGTCAACCATGAAATTCTATTATACAAGCTGTCTAAAATAGGAATAAGATGAGTAGCTCTTGAGTGGTTTAAGAGCTTTATTACTAACATAAATCAATACACTTACATAAAACATCACGAAAGCACTGTACGTGGTGTCACGTGTGGGGTCCTCAAGGTTCGGTAATTGGACCTGTACTTTTTCATATTTATGTTAACGACATTTTCCAGGTAAATTTGCAAGGCCATTTACAACTATATGTAGATGACACATGTTTATTTTACACAGGACAAAATTTTAAAACTATAGCAGAGAATATTCAAAATACCTGAAATTGTCATACCATTGGTTAATAGTTAATAAACTGTCGCTAAATCATAAAAAATATAACTACGTTATTTTTACTAGACCAGGAAACAAAGATAGAAAGAATATAGAGAATTACCAGATAAGCTTTGGAAAAAAAGCTTTGAAACAAGTAAGGAAAGCAAAATATCTCGGTCTGATCATTGACAGTTCAATATCCTGGAGCTCACATATAAACCATGTAAAAAAAATAATAATATATATATAGGGGTCCAGTTGGGGTGCTAAAAAAACTCTCCTACAAATTCACTCCAAACGTGTTAAAACCAATCTACTCTGCTCTGGTTAACTCGCATTTGTCATACTTAAATCTAATCTGGGGTAATACTTTTAAAAGTCATTTATACCACTAATAAGACTACAAAACACAGCACTAAAAATATTTTTCTGTTGCCCAGTGGTAGGACGGAGACATTAAGCTTAAAAGGTTGGGTATTTTTAAATTAACTGAATCTTTTTTTTTAAACGGTTGTACTGGCATATAAACTTGTAAACAGCCTAATTATTAGTAACCTAAGCGTATAAACCGAACGGGTAGTAAGACGCGGTGCTAAATATTATTATTATTATTATTATTATTTGTAACCTAAAAATTGGGGAACACAAAAAGGGGAATTACTCTACAAGAAGTTGTATTCAATATTTCCAGAACAGAGAAAACACCACTTCTTTTGGACTCTACTCAATAAAGATTAAGGGACTAAAATTTTTCAATATAATACCACAAGAAATAAAGATGAAAAAACTTAAATATTTTTAAAAAGGAAGTTAAAAGATACATTCTGGATTTTTTTTTTGACCAGGTGATATGTTGATGAAACTTTATCTGTAATTGTGTAGAAACTGATATTATAACTGGAGCAGAATGTGTATGTATTCCGTGTGCATGTGTATGCATGTATACTATTGGTTGTGCTTCCTGCTGCTGACTGCTCCCGATCTGCCATTCGGCTGTCCGACTCAGAACATCTGACTTGACAATTATGCCAAACCAGGTTGTCTGCGACAGGGCTGATTTGTTGTTTGAGTACCGAGTCATTG